>JAOTRN010000002.1:11819714-11832795 GCA_028566695.1 Bagroides melapterus
AGCCACATTAATAATAATGTCAGAGGAAAGACCTCACATAGATGAATAAACCAGTGTGTGTGTGTGTGTGTGTGTGTTTGGGGAATGGGGGTGAGATTGAGAGGTTGAATATTAATGTCAGGTATGGATTTTGAGAATGTCTAGATGTAGATCATTATCAGTTTACCACTTTTTTGACAAAGAAACATATTTACATCAACATGAAAATGATGTCCATGTGAAGTGAGGAAAGAAATGTGATAATTAAAAGACTAGTCAGATCATCACATCTCTCCCAGGTAAAATAACAGACTACAGTGTTCTACTCTGTCAGCTGTCAAGCATGATTAATAGTCATTTACAGTACACTGTTGAATATTTATGTGAGTGATGTGCACAATAGTGATGGGTCGTTCTTGAACGATTCTCGGGGAGTGATTCGTTCAGTCGCGTATGCGCAACACATCAGTTTTATCCTATGCGGTCTGAGCCGGAAAGAGAACTGATTAGTTCCTCTCTCGAGTCTTCGGGTCGTTCGTTCATAACGTGACCACTTCCAGTACATCAGATGCATCGGCGCTAACTAACGCACTAGCGTAAAACTGTATTTGTTGTATGTTGGATCATATTTTGGAATTATCATAAAATTTAACAAAAGATGTGTAATAAGCATTTTGCTAGAAATAAAAAATGGTCTGTCCATTTCTGTCACTATGTTTTTGTTACTGTTTCTTAAGGATCTGTGGTGTGTTTTACAAATAAATACGCTCGAACAAGAGGTCTGTCTGTTTGTCTGTTTCTTATAGCGTTATAGTTTTGTCTTGTTTGAAGTCTGATTATCGTTTGGGTAAGAGGTAGATGTGTTACTTCCCTAACACGTAACATTTTAATTATATTTCGCGAAAATGAACGAAATGAACGAAATGACTCGAAAAAAGATTCGTTCATTTTGCTGAACGAGACTCAAAGGTCCGAGTCGGTAAAATGATCCGAACTTCCCATCACTAGTGCACAGTATATGGGTAAATGCACTAGTGTACTGTACTCTGATACTTTTCCTGAACCTACTCCTAGTCTTATAGGTCACCAAGCCTGATATATTATGACCTTCACTGTACATGTACAAAAACAATTCTGTAAATTTTATTATTTATAGCAACTCAAAAACAAAACAAAACAGTATTTAAAAACGGCCATAGCTAACTTATAGGTAGAAATACTTTCTTCGTATCAGCAGCCATGTGCTTTGCCTAGGAACTAAAAATAAAATTCACATCCTGGGCTTGATTTTTAATAAAACGCCTAATGGAAAAGACTATAAATCATCTGAAGCTAAAAGAGAATTTTGCTCTTAATTAGTAGAAAACTGAGGATATCACGTAGGCCTAGCTGGTGGTTTTTAAAATAGGGAAAGCACAACTCTGTAACCAAAAATAAGGACATCAAGGACAAAAATCGGCTTGATAACATTAGCGCTGTCTGCTATGTCATGCTAAAAAGCAGCCAAGCTGCTAACTAGCAGTTAACATCTGGAAGGTATCCAGATGTACAAATAAACACAATATTGCACACTTGCGATTTATTTAGAATATTTACAAATACATAATAGCAAATACTAGCTGTGTAAAACCAATGTAAAGTAGATTACAGACCATACGGCAGCGCCGAGCTCTCAGTGACTGACTGGTGCTGATATGTTTAAATTTGAAATGTCAGTCATGTTCATTACCGTTTAATGATTGGAGATTTTTCATACGATTCCGCCTCTTTGAATATTCTCCCAATCATCACGTGTAGAAACTGTGTATCTGAGCAGGACAATACGCATTCACGAAGACGGTATAGATTAACATCTGGTATTTCTCTATACGAATTTTGGTCCTGAAGCACTCATCTATTCCCATAGAATCCATACATCTGGTCTGGACTCGTTAAATGACTTATAAAAAGCATGCTGTCCAGAGAGCGTTAATCATTCCTCCCATTAAAGTGCACTTAGCATAGTGTGCCTTACAGGGCTAGCGTCAGTGTAGATCTATCAGCGATTTATGTACTGCATTATTGTACAGACATTTCCTGACAGACTTCGTCCACCTGAAATAGTTTGCATTAACTAATTGAACAGCACAATATTTCACTGATATAGTTGTTACTTTGAAAAACAGTACTTTATCAAGAGTGATGAGTAATGGACACAAACAGTTGAATTTAAATGAATTTGAAGGAGGCTGTGCTTCCCATATAGTCTGTACATTCCAGGTCTCAGATCACTACAATGATTGAGTTATATGTAGAGTTTATTTATTTCTTTTTCCTCAAAATCACTTAATGGCTTAGGGTCAAAATATATGTCAAATATTTTGTAATACACCTGCCCAACATGTTACACCATCAGGAACTAGTCAGCTAGCAGTTCCTCAAGTTAGGATTATGATGGGCAGCATTTAGCTATTATGCTCACGGGCATAGATTTGGTTTGAACATTGGAGGAAGAGTGAATGTGTATTATTCCAAATATGTTTTCATGAAATAAAATAAATAAATAAATAAAAAATTAGCTAGCTAGCTACAATATATGTGGAGCACTTGTCTTCATCTTTAAACTCTCAGTTCTCCCAGTCAAACACAATAATCAATCTTTGTGCTGTGAGGCATCTTTAGTATTTTGCTGGGTTTGATCTGAAGTCACAATCGATTCAAAACACCAATAAATTGCTTCAACATATTTTTCAGTTGATCATAGTATAATTATTAGGGTGGAGGTTTCTTACAAGAAGTTCACAAAATGACAGATATGTCCCATTTGTGGCCATGTTTACTAATTAAACCTACCTACTGTACTTTTTTGTCTTTTTTCTACATTCAGCTTTTTTATTCAGTGTAGTTATTTTCTATTAATTATTTTTAAATCATTTGAATTTAATTTATTAGTTACTTGCATTGCATGCATTAATAATCAGTACACAGTGTTTGTGGTTAGGGTTTAGACATGTGGTTGATTCCTGCCAAAGGTCTAGGTACTGGTCTAGGTACTGTAGCATGCTAATGATCTATTTGTTTTTGCAGATGGGTTGTCACTTGTCACCTGATCTTACAATCTACCTTTGCTAGAATATACAGACTGAATGTTGCTGAACCTTATTCCATAATCACTCAGGCTGACCAGATTAGCCTTATGACATTGTAAGATTGCTATGTGGCTATCACAGAATAACCCAACACGGTGCCAATATTGTGATTGTTTCTTTGCAAAGTATCAATGGCAAAGGAACAGTGCACTAGTAATACATTTAGTTGTAGAACTATGGCTGTATAAATACACTTTTCAATTGTAATCAATATACAATCACTTTTGTACATTCTTTTTAGGTCCATCAATAATTCTGGATTACAACATTATCCCCTCCTTGAAACTTTTTTGTTGTTCTAATAGAAACAACTAGTTATAGTTTGTATGCTTACAAATAAAACTGAAATCGGATCAGTATTGGGGAAGTAAACCATACAAATGTCTGGAAGGCAATCACTAATAAAATACATTTTGAATTTGGAACTTTCCACATGGCACTGAATTATCAAACATATTCTTTGTTGCTACCTTCTTTAAAATGCTGGGCATAAAAATAATAAAAGTCAAAAGCTTTGTTAGCCCAAGGTAACAATAAAAAGCATTTAAGTATTTGTCAGATCATGTTTTTCTATAATATCTACACAAAAGTATTATAGGCAGGCATAGAGGCCTATTTATGTATTTATTTTGCAAAAGGCAAAAACAAAGGCTCAAAAAAATAAAGCAAAGTATTCAAAGTAGCCTTGGGTGTTCAACTGGAAAAAGAGAGAGCGGAACCTGATGCGCAATATTAGAGGACATGATGCCTAATATAAAATAAATAACACATGGTCATTATGGGAGAGAGGCCAATGTTAATTCAAGGCCATGTCCAGCAGAGCATCTCAAAACCCTTATCATCCAACAGCAAATAAAAATTTGTGATCTGTATATGGTCTGTACAGTGCTACATGGTCACTACATTGCATTTTACAAGCTCCTCTGAGCTTCTCTTTATGGAAAGTCTCTAAATCTTGCTATATCTCATTAAAACCATTTATATTTACTGTAATTACTCCGTATTCAATTATTCATCACTCCACTATCACTGCAGTATACAGTGACTCTGATTTAAGCTGCATAATTAACCACATGGCCCATGATAACAGAAAATAGGACAGAGGTTTCCTTCCATAGTCGTCAGCCTTCACTATATCTTATAGATTTTATTGTTCACTGTCCCCTGCATAGGCGAGACCTGTGTCCTCATCATGATTACCACTCATTTACATATGTAATAATGGGGCCAGGGCTTCAAGAGAGGCTTGGTGGAAATCTTTATGCAAATCATAATTAACAGCAATTAAACAATTGAAAGCAATCTATGATTATGAATAGCCTGCCATTTAGGAGGCCAAAATTGAATCTAATGATTTGACTGCAAGGGATTTTGTAGAGGCAGGAGAACTGAAAAGAAGTGCTATCCTATTGAAAATGGATGGAAAATCAAGCTCAACTCTGGGTCATTGCCCAGCATATGTGATTTAACTCAAAGTGACAGTGGTCCATACAAGAAAAACTACAAACCAAATTTCCTCCCTCTAAACGTGCACAAGAAGGCAAACGGGATCAGACTTGCCATACTGTTTAGCTTCTCTATCTCTATCCCTTTTAGGTGTGAATTTAAATGTGTGTACTTTACAACCAATTAACATATGGCACAGGTGCACTATCTTCCCTGTGGAGTATTTTAATGGATAATGCACATGAAGGTCAAAATCACTTGAATGGTACATGAAGGTGTCATAATAGCGTTCCCCTACCATCACACCCTTTCTTCCCCTTGGCATCATATTCTAGTTCAGACACTAGAATTTCAAGCATCGGCTTTCATAAGAAGAAATGTTAGAGTGGAACTGATGGGATTAAGGCTATTTCTTATCCATGTTTTTTATGTGAAGAAGTCTGCTGCAGTAATTATCTACTGAGGGACCATTTGAGACTTCTTCACTAATGACATTTCTGCAGTACTGTTAGCAAACTGAAATCTCTTTTGTGCCTCATGCAGGCTTCATATTAAACTGTATAGAATTTTTATTGTAAAGTATGAAACAATTGAGTTCACATGTTGAAGAAGCAACACTGCGGTGTTTCAAGGAGCATTGGTCAGCTTGAGTCCAGTTAAAGTTAGATTAGAAAAGTACCTAACTAAATTTTATACAGCATTAGTAGCAATGACATTACCTATTTATTTTACATAAATACCTGGCTTCATATTACATTCTATAACCGTGGCCCTTTTTCAACTGTGATTCATTATGTATGGCTGGTTTATCACTTTTCATAAGCATCTTTGTTTCAGTTCTCTCTCTCAGAGCTCTCTGTTCTGTTCTTGATCTTGCCTATCAGTTTCTTATATCAAGCTTTTGGACTTATGTATGTTCCCTGTTCTTGACTGTAAAATGTGATGGACTGAGTAAATTATGTGAACTGAAATGTTTTATGGTGTCCTTGTGCCTAGCCTATGTTGATCACTTGTACCTGTGTGACTAGACATTTTTGGATTGTTTGCTAATTTCTTATTTCTGTCATGCTTTGTAAATAAGAGTTCCTGCACTTGCATCCAACCTCCAAATGTCAGCCTTGTGACAATTGTGACAGATGAATTATCATCTGTGGTTCTTTATGATAGCTAAAACAAAACTTCAAATAATAATGTGGCTGTACCCTGTTATTTCAGGTAAGCTGTGTTGCTTTCACAATCCTAGCTAGAACATAAGCATCAACGGAGTGCTTCAGTACTGCTCTCCTCTCAGCATGTGTCCATTTATTTTTTTTGCCATCCTGTTATGCTTCATCTATTCAAAGTGACTTATTGTCTAATGTGACAAAAATGCAAACGGATTTCAAGAGTGCTTTTGCTATTACAAAGAAAAAACGCTACAAGCTTTCACAATATTTTTCAGCTGACGATCGCTACCTGTGTCACAAGAGTTAGCTGACATTGTTTACATTTTATATGAGGGGTGTTCATCTAAAGTACTAGAAATGTTTACAGATTATACAACACCAAAGATATGAATGCAGTGAAAAAATTTCAGGGCCTAAACAGGCTCTGATTACTCCTGGTCAACCAAGTATTAATATCACTAGCTCATTGTAGGCTCATGCCTGTCTAAATACATTAAACTCAAAGACGGATTTAAGTAAATCATTTCCCACACTTAGCAGAGGGCAAAGATCTGAAAACGGTGGGTGATTAGAAGAGTAGCTATGAGAAGAATTATTAATGGAAAAATTCCTGCTGAATACAAGAATATATAATTGACTTAATTACACAATTATTTTTATTTCCGTTTTTAGGTCTATAAAAGGCTGTACCAGACAGAGCATGCTGTCCTTTGCCCCTTTACAGTTAAGACATTACCTACTTTTTCAATTTAATCCTAGTGGGAAAAATGAATGGCAATAATAAGGCAGCAGATTTCTAATAAGAGGCAATGATGTATAATAACCCTGATTACGGGTGGACGTGTTCATCATGTGCAGAGGTTGGGAGGTTTCTCAGAGACATGCAATTGGTGTGTCTGTTTCTGTGTCTACATCTTGGTGTTCTGGTGTGGTGACAGATAACAGACAGGAGGGAGGAGGAGGGTGACATTAGTATTCCTGCATAGAAGTCTGACCCCTGATGATCAGCCCTTTCCTCCAAACCCCAACACTCCTCCAATTTCCTCTACTACTACTACTGAAAGGCCCCAATGCCCCCGAATGAAATTATTGATGGCTATATCACTCTGTCTGCTCCACGCTGTTTCAGTGGTGCGTTTATGGATATAATGCTGACAAGGGGTATGATAATGGCTGTCACAGATCAGCATGGCAACTGTTCAACCTTCCGAGCACAGAATAAATTGAGTCTCACTTACTTATCCTGCATAACAGGGTCAGAGAATAAAACAGGATGAGCGATGCATATGAATTACAATACAGAAGATTATAGTTTGATGTTCAAGATGTGGAGAGATGGATGAGAATGAATTGAAGTTTTCTCGCATACTGGGTTAAGCCTCATATACGGATGCTGCTGCCGTGTTCTGGTGTTCCTCTGTGTGGATGTGCATTTTATCAGCCCCATGAGCTGAGAGGAAATTAAGATTGTTACCACAATTCCATATAAGCTACACAGTCTGGGCTCCATCCTGCTTTTCAATTTCTATAAGGGCAGTCCTGTCAGAGGTAGCTAAGGAAAAATATGACACTCGAAGCACAAAGGTCAAGGTTCAGAGGTTCTGTACACTTCCCTCGTCTGTGCCTATAATAGCAGTGACACTTATTTGAACATTCTGCCTGTGATTGCCTATTTCATCTAAACAAACAGCATCCCAACACCGTTCATATGATTTGGAGCTGAAAGTTGAACACAACAGGGAAAGGCTACAAAGTGTGAAACAAAAAGGCACAAAAGGCTCCTGAAAAAGAAAGAGACGATGAACGCCTGCAATGTGTTAAACCAGATGAGATTTTATATTTCTAAACATAATTCTCACAAGCGCTGTCTATGAATTATGCATCATGCACTAATTACAATGCTAATAACTCTCACACCTACGTGATCTCACAGCATCAAACAAGGTCATACGAAAAGTTTGTTTATAGGCGTTTTATTGAGTGTAGGAGTTTGGCGTGTTTGATGTGTTTGTCGTCTTATCATTGTTCTCAACTCATCATCATAACATAAAACCAGGTTTCCAACATAAAGGATCCAGATGACGATGCAAGTGCAAGTATAATTATTTTTATTTAATGTAGCCAACAAGACTCGAAAAGTGATGTCAATAAAGCATGAGGCAATGTCAACTAAGGTAGACAATAAGAAATAAAAAAAAAAATACAAAGTCTATCACAAGAACAGACTAAATAGTTTAAATGGATGCTGATTCTGGAATCAACATGATACTTTAAAATAGGAATGTACGCACATAATGTTCTAGATTGATCAGGATTGCAGATCTGTGTTTTGCTGTTCACTGAAACCAATACCAAAAATGAATAATTTACATTAAACAATCATGGAATAATGGAATGTTTCACTTAGCTGTTGTTTTTTTTGTTGTTGTTGCTTTGTACACCTCTATACTAATACTGCTCGGCATGTTAAGGTTGAAGGCCCCAACACTCTCTATTTAATTCTCTTTAAGTCATAAAATCTTGTAATATCATGTTGCAGTACCTTCTCTCTTGATACTTTCATAGGGCTCAGTTTACAGCCTGCTTTAGCTTGATTCGTCATGAGATAAATCCAGAGCATCAACGTACACCAGGCTCATGTCACACAATGTCATGTGTTATCAGGTGTTATTATCAGAGCATTGTTTATGAATCTGAGCAATTGAGTATGGTGTAAGAGTGATATCTGATACCAGAATCAGTACTGATGCATCCCTGTTTGCAGTACCAATAGAAGTACTCCTGCTAAGGTTAGCACTTTTAGCTTGGGAATAGAAGACCTGCGTAGTAAAGCTGTATAAACACTGAAATACAAGATAGTAACAGATTCCCCAGGCAAACTGCCAAACACAACATTAAATTGCAACGGTGTATAATAAAATAAAGAGTGTAAAAGAGAAAAAGATATTTGGGGGATTCCTTTTAATGAATGTAATTAGTTTTATTCTCATTAATTATTGAACAATGTGCAGTATCGATTTTAAGCAGATCCACATTTTAAGGTATAAAGCTTTTTAGTTTACCATCAGGGACTTGTTTTATTAGACTGCATAAATAATGTCTCACAGCCCATAGAGGGCAGATTAGACTCATCAAAATACTCCACATATACATCTATATGTACACACACACACACACACAAACACACACACACACACACACACACAGTGTTCACTGTGTCCATGCTTATGACTTCCAGTTCTTTTGAACGTGCCCCTTTTCACTGCTATCTTGTTTCTTCTTGTCTGTAGCAATGACTAAAGTTCATTCTTTATATGAATTCATTTGCATGTGAATTGAAATTGAACGGATCAACAACAACATGGTCACTGGGCCACTTATTTTATCCAAAAGCAAGTTAACATCACTGCTCAGGCTTCATCTGGCCCTGGGGTGGGATGTTGGACACCTTTGTCTTGGGTCTATATGGTCTGAAGGTTAATAATCCATGACAGATAATGCTCCTATTCTTGAGTCCACTGTACACACTGTAAACAGGAACAGGTAATCAGGATTAAAGCTGGCCTCACACCCTTCCGATTGTGGTTAAACAATGCTGAGACAATAATCTGCTTTGAGTAATAACATACATGAAAAGTCATTTAGGCTTCAGTTTTTAGTCAGTCCTTGTGCCAGACATGATGCATGCAGGAGTTTTATTATTGGATGTATTAATATCCTGAATGTGTCAACCTTGTTGCCATTTGTTTAAATGAAACTCATTGCTCTCCTTTCAGTAGGAGCCATTTTTCTTTGTCCAGAGATGGGTGCATGCATTTAGAATAGTGAAATCATTTTCCTGAGAAGATGCATGGGATGGTTTTTTTAAACAATGGGTGATAGTTTAGAAGACTGCCGTCTGCAAATTATACGTTTGCAAAAGTTCAGAATATGATATAATTTTAGCCTGTGGTTAAGAAGAGGTCTGTGTGTGGTATAGGGATAAGACTGAACATGCAGTCAGTGGTTAAGATAATAATCACATTTGCCCAAGGTGTAAAGCTGTGTGAGGATTTAAAGAGAAATTATCTTATTTGGTAAGGGATGCAATGCACAATACTGGGATCGAGCCAAGAATGTTATTTTTTTCTTTTAAACAATTAGCATAACATACTAAGACTACTCCTTTAGCCTCTCTTCTGCAACACAGCAGTACAACGACTGTGCCTGTCTTTCTGTCTGTGGTCTAAAACAAATTCAGACTCATTAGATGAAGTGACTCAGAGTGTATGTATGGTCAGCATTAGGGGTCTTAGAGCTGACAAACCTGACCACTAAATGAACTGAATTAAAAGAGGTGACAAATAAACACTATGGATTTATTGCCATGATGTACAACCTGCAGTCAAGCAGACCAAGAATAACATCAGCAAGACTGTAGAAAACCATAAGGACAGCTGAAAACACAACCTACACCTTGCTCCAAAAAAATGACAGTAACAAAAAAACAAAGAAATTTTATTTCAATTTAACTTTCTTTTTGCTATTATAAACTCCATCCAACCATTTTCTGTACATACACAGAGTCATAGGAAACCTATAGTTTTTTCCAGGGGACTTGGGCAGGGTGCCAACTCAACACAGAGCAACACACACACCCACACCCACAAACCAGTTTCATGTTCATTAACTTCAAGCTCAAAATACACCAAAGAATGTAATCAGAAAAGGTTTCTCACAAGTCTTCAATTTCTTATGGATTAATATCTTTAGAGCAACTGAAAAAAATACTGAATTCTGTTTATAGAATTGGAAATCTTTCTATTCATTTTCTATAATCTTTTTGTTAACGTTTGTTTATGTCTTTTGGTTAATCTCTCATTTTCTCTCTCTCTCTCCCTCTCTCTCTCACACACACACTCTCTCACACACACACACACACACTACTTGTTTCTTGTTTTTGATTTGTGTACATGAAGCAACAGCTTATAAATATTTCATTATCAGACATCATTGACAATAATGCCTCTTACTGCTCAGTGTTTAATACTTTCACTTGCACAGGGATTGTGAGTGGATTTGTCTCATCAATCATATCACACTTATGAAGCCATTCCTCTTATACAAAAGCACAATAGGATGGAAAATGCATTAGTGCAGGTCTAGCCCATCATCCTCCATGAGAACTTATGAGGATCATCTTGAAGGCAAACAAGGCTCTTTTTATGCTTTGCTTATACACAGTTCCCCCTCCAATAAACATAAGTCCATTATAAAATAGATCTAGGTACATAATGCACAGAAGCTGGTAATCCTCTAATTCACATGTAAAGCTCCGAGCAGACGTCACACTGGATTTGTGTAGCAGGACTTGCAGAAAGACAGTTAAGAGACATTGAAGAGTTTTCGATGGTTCTTCATACCACTTATCTTTAAAGTGGTCTATTGGACATAACAGATGAAGAGAAAAGTCAGTTGAATTAAATCTCTCTGCTATTTGTGTTCAGTATGATGTAATGTTTAATCAATATAAACATAAATTTTCAAGCAGTACATGTCATTTGCATAACTCTATACCAATTTATATGACTCAATTTGTATTAATGTATCTGTACTATATTTGTATATATACTGTATTTATATCAAAAGTAAGCTGAGGTTAGTTGTAGCCTGAAATGTCCAGAGTTGCTGATTTTAGTGCATATGGGCTTAAAAACTGCACAGGTTGCACAGACGTTCACAAAGCAGAAGAATGTAGCTGCTTTAATGATTTGTGTCTAATGAATATTTTCTTGTCTTTGGGGCTATGTGAATGAAATGAGCAGCCAACTGTGACAGCACAAAGCAACATGTTTTAAACCAGAACAAAAACAAAAATCTATTTTCTGTTTGAATGATCAAACCTTATTTTCTCAACATTGATATTATAAATCAAATATTAAAAGAAAGGATTTATCTGTTCCACCCAGTGGACACAGCAACAACACAATCAGTGCTTTATCATGTGAAGTGTGAAGACAAAATCAGGGACTGTGCTAAGCATAAAATACATCAGATTAATAGAGGTACAATTTATAATATTTAAATGGCATGAGAACAGATATGTTTTTGATTGGAAGTGTTGGTAGATATTGGCTAGGTTCCACTGGGCCTAAAGCTGGCCCTTATGTGCTGGTGCGCGCACACACACACACACACACACACACACACACACACACAGTTTGCAAGTCAAACAACATATTGTAGGAAAGTAACCAAGCTATACGGTCTCTGGCACAGAAAGGTATCTTCACTCTCAGAAACCATGAAAGGGTTAAACCTCCATATTTACATATTTGTTTGAATTCACTTAATCTGGCTACAGAAGAGAGGTATGGTACACAAAACGACAGGAGCAAAGCGCTAATCCAAGCGTTACGGTTCCAGACTCTGGCTCAAGCACAGTGTGGCTACGGAGATAAACAGAGCTTGGGGGATTAAAATCTTCTAAATGTGAAGACTGGTTAATTGAATCCTCTCTGGGGACATGCTGCTCCTGTGGATGAGTTTATAGAGGAAGTATAAGGGTTTTTTTTCCTACTGTAGAACAGGACACATGGGGGCTGTTCAGTAGGTCACACTGTCAGAACGGCAAATCCTATTCCCCCATTATTCCTGAGCTGGGGACTCAGTCTCTCTAACATCAATAAGTGGTGTGGGTTTTAGTGAACATAGACAGTCATTATGGCAAGGAAGCCTGATACAATGTGGTGGCCTTTATGTCTCTGCCGGTGACAGAGCAAACTTGCCTCTGGGGCTGAAGTGTGGGGGGAGAGTCTATTTGATCAATAATTAATATGAATATTAGAAAGCATTTTCTTTGTGTGACAGACCAATGGGCGCATCAGTCATCCATGGTGAGAGAAAAGAGTATGAGCGCAAAGCAACCTCTCGATCACAGATCCCACCTCTGCACCACCCCCAGGTTAAAGACATCAAATCATCCCAAAATGCACCATTAACCTGAAAAATGATGCCAGCTCTAGAAATACAGTGTCAGACTGACGATCCGGGGAGCCATAAAGGAACACACACATATAGTACATTTTTTTACTTCACATTACTGAACTGCTTTTTCATGGGTTTACAGGAACTACGTAATAGATTAAATAAAACAGAAGAAATAGAATGCCATAGAAATGGTTTAGTTTAATCAAGCAACCTAAATATTAAGTGCATTCGTCCCTCCAAGAGAGGCTTTGCACCATTTTTTCCCCATCATTTAACACAACGTTTGCAGAATACACCACACACATTTGTGAGGTCCACTGGGAAGAGAAGAACTTTTCTTTTTTTTTGCCAAGTAATATATACCCCAGGTACAGGGATTTAACCTTATCTTAA
>JAOTRN010000002.1:11832895-11848824 GCA_028566695.1 Bagroides melapterus
ACTGGGAAGAGAAGAACTTTTCTTTTTTTTTGCCAAGTAATATATACCCCAGGTACAGGGATTTAACCTTATCTTAAGGCAAATTTAATCTTATTTGTATACTCACTAGGATATTTTCCCAAAGTTCTGCAAAAAGTTTGATCACGTCTGATGACCCTCGCAAAATCGTGTGAAAGGCCAACAAATATGCCATATTTCACAGTTTTGATGATTAATTACTCACAGAATATTAACTAGTGAGGAAAAAAAAAGCCATTTCTTTTTTGTTAATCAGATTAGAAACGCTTACTTGCTTCTTAATTAGCAGGTTATTTAAATGCCTGTGGAGTGTGATCCTTTCCAAAGCTAATAGTCAGTATGCTAATATCGCATTGAAACAGGAAAGAGCTCACTCAACAGGAGAAACAGCCAAATTCGTCTGTGTTTTTAAGTGCTTTGATCCAGTGTGAAGTAAAGCGTGGAGGTCAATTCAAAGGCAGTGTTCCATAAATACCTATTCACTGCATAGAGATTGTGTAATGGATAAGACTTCCAGTACAGGTCTTTCTGCTTCTTTAGGGCTGTTTCAAATACTACTCACTGGATCATATCTTGAAATATTAGCAATTTTATAGCACATAATTCAGTTGATCAAATTTTGCTTGTATCATTCTATTGTGTGTGAATAAAATAAATGTTTAGATCAGATCTGTCTCCCAGTCCTTCTAAGTGCTTATAACAACATGGACAGAGAAAAGCATTATCCTTCCTCACAGTATGCAAAAGTGACTTGGCATCATATTTATTGTCTCTAGTGTTATACCAAATTGAAGAAAAAAATAATAACATCTGTTTCTTTCCTTGACATTTCCCTTTAGAAATTTACACAACAAAATTATTATAATAGGTAACGTTTGCAGCTCAGCCATCTGGTGGCAGTGTTCCAATTCAGTCTAATCACTAGTCCACACCAGTCCTCTATAAACTGGTGGCCAGACGAACAAAGGAAACACTGACTCACATTACAGCTGCCAGTAATAATCAAATTCATCATGATATAGTGCTACACACATGACATATGGCAAGTGTCACTCTGGGCCACTTCAAATGGCCATATATGTGCAACATATTACAAATTACCAGTGTATTAACATATACGCTGCTGAAGTACTTGAAAGCATACTGTAGCTCATGGATGTATTTAGCATTGCTAGTATTGATAATATTGTCATCATTACTGTGGTCATCAAGTAGTGTCAGCAGGAAGATCTGAAACAAATTCTTTTGTTTTCATTCAGTATCTATTTTGAAATAGTTTAATGAGCTAGCTATAATACATGAAATCCTCCCCTTACTTTACTTTACTTCAAAACCAAAGAAGAAACTGTAATAGCTTGAATATTTGAAAATTCTCCTCACACAGCATTTTACACCAAGGTGAGCATCAGATTATATGCCTATACACGTGAATCTCTGAACTGTACAAACACATTAGAATTCATTAAAAGTCATTTTAAGAGGCTTTCATTACCTTCTGAAGGAAAGTAAGAGCTCATCTGGACTGGCTAAGATCTGAGCTACAATAATTCTTTATTTTCTTTGATAATATTATCTCATAATGAAAAAGACCATTTAAATGTTAATGGACAGATTTCCTGTGCCATAGAGTTATCAGTATCTCTCTCTGGGAGTGCTGAATCTGTAATACGTGGGTTAAATCCACAACAAGCGTATCTACATCACACTGCTAACCACACTCGCATATCTCAGAATACAAGAAGGAAATATTACAATAAGTGAAAATGAGGATCCTTCATATTCAGTCATAATTATTCAGTTATAGACACAGTATATTACTTAATGATTGATGGACTGCATTATGGTATATTAAGTGACTTTAGGCTTCACATTTAGTGTCTCATTAGCACGGTTATGTATTCTAGATTATTATATTCCATACACATTCAAAATATAAATCACATATGAACATGATAATACATTTAATAATAAATTACATATTATTGAACACAATTAATTATAAAACAATAAACCAGATGTAACCAATTTTAACCAAATGTTAAAGTCAAAGGTGGAAATTGACTGGCATTGAAACTCCCTGTTGTATAAAATAACTCCCGACCTGGGTCCTCTAAGGTTAGAGAGCTTTAATGGCTCCACAACCCAGTTGCCTCCTAAAGTGAGGCCACTCTAATGAGCCCCCTCTCTGCCTAAAGCCTTCCTCCAGAGGGGGTAAAGAGGCCATCATGTTGCTCATTTATAGGCGACATATAGCAATGACTTTCCTCTAATTGTGCCTTAGCTGGCTCATTTGTTTTGGTCATTAACATTCAGCCTGAGATACACACTCCCTCACACACAATCACACACAGACACACAAATAGATACAATATCTTCATCAGTAGGAAAGCGCAAATGCCATTAGGAAGTAAGTGTAGCTATCTTATGTGGATTTGGAGAAGCTTTCTGGGCCTCCCTTAAATGTTAGGCGAGTACAATAAATGTAAACACCTGTACACACACACAGACAGACATAGACACACACAGTAAAGCAACATCACATCATCATATACAGCCTCCATACAAATACACAAAAACATGTTCAAAAGCGTAAACACACAAGCGTAACCACACGTACGCACACACACACGCACATGCACACATACACAGCCTGTGGGAATGTCTGTCTGCTGTTTGTGGCATATTTCAAAGCATTAAACATCAAAAATCTGTGAGTTTGGGAGAAAAATACCTTTAGTAGGCTGGTATAAAATATTGATAGACTAATGATATGCAGATTGTTTATTGACTGGCTCCTGAATGGAAATGCGAGATGACAGGAGCACTTGTGTCAGCTGTAACACTCCGGCTTTAATGACTTGTGTCTGATTTTGGAATATGGTTTGAATATGATGTGTTGTTAGCTGGGGTTGTAATTAACAAACATAAACGAGCAATTAAAAGAATAATGGACTATGCATGCTGCCTTGCTTAAGTGTTTAGCAGTAATGGGCTGGCATAGAAGGGAATAAACCGTAGGAGTGCCACACAAGTGCTCTGTTAATGCCCACTAATGGCTTCAATTATGGTCAATTGTTGCTTATTCAGGATGAACACAGGGTTTCTGACAGTTGACACAATGATGACATTTTCCAGGTGGTGTTTGTCTATCTCATGTCCATTAAACAAAGCAATTTTCATGAAATATGATGTTAGGACTGGATATTTTTTATTTTGATGCAGCTGTCCAAATAATATTTTGTACTGCTTTTAAGTACCAGTGTTTCATATACATGTCTGTAAATAGTATGGAACTTATTGTACATGTATTTTCTTGAAGTCCCATATTTGCACTAAAACTTGCATGAATTTTTTTTTTTAGGAAAAAACGCTGTAACTACCCCTAATTAAATGCACATTCATTTTTACAAAGAGAATTGAAATATAACAATTACGCAATTGTAAAATTTCTAGCAAAAAGTACAAAAGCTATTTTAGTACAGCTGTTGATGTTTCCTCGTTGAAAACAGCTCTTGCTGTGTTGTAGGACACTTCAATATTTTGCCCGTGGTGGTTATCAGAGGAGGCCGTCATCTTCGGGGACACAAACTGCCATTTCTCATGCAATCTAAAGGAAAGTTTCCTGCAGATTAATCCAATATATCGTCCCATGTTTCATTAGGTTTGATATATCCCCAGACTTGCCATGCCAGCTAATGAAAAGAACTAAATTCTTTCACATATTGCAATGAGATTGTGTGATTTCTGTGATTCTCTTTTTATTCATTAGATCCCAGACAGATGTCACATGAGAATGAGATTTCCGAAAGTCTCAAATAGAGTTAGCTTTTTTGCTGAGATGGCAAGTGAAGAATGAATGTGTAAAATTAGGCATGCAATATGAATAAGCCTAAATATTATTTTCTGTAGTGACATTTATAATATTTCTCTATCAGAATCCTAGAATTATATTATCTGCAAATATTTTCATGTCTAGGAGGCATGGGGTAAAAGCAGTATAACTATTATGAACTCATGTTTTGCTAAAGAAAGCATTTAGTGCAGTTATGTATATCTTTAATATGTATGCCATTGATATATTTAATCTGATTACAAAGTGAATATTATCTGTTGCTATAGTGCATCGGAATGCAAGGGTAAAAGGTTATACAGGGTGTTCCAAAAGTCTCTATACACCGAATATGTACGCCAGCACCTCGTCAGTTGTGCCTTTGTCAGTGGATGTTCACAGATGTTTGGTGTCGTGTGTGATGCGTTTCCCACTTTTCCGATTAAAGTCCACAGCAACCTTATAACTGCTTCCTGATCCAGGCATGAGGATTATTTCAATAGGTTCTTCTTTTGCTAAAGAAAAGGTTAAAGTCTTAAAAAGAAAAAAAAGACTTTTGGGACACTATGTTAATAGACAAAAGGGAAGAATTAACCTGTACAACTTCTGCATTTAATACAATAATTACAAAACACAATATTTTTAAAGTATGTAAAAAAGCATTGCCTGAGCCTGGTCAGTGTGTTGGCCATGCAAGTGACTTATGAGCATCTATACAGTGTGCATCCACTTGTTCAGATCTTCTGTCTTTCTGTAATTCTGTTACACAGAGACCTAATCACAGACAATGGGAAAATAATCCTTTTATGGTTGGGTGTAAAAAGCCAAAATTCACCAAGAGATAATAAACCACATTGTGTGAGAAAGAAACAGCTCTCTAAAGGAGGATTCTGGGGCTGTGTGGTATCACATCTTTTTGTTTTAGTAGAGACATAAACATGAATAAAAGCATTTCAAACATCATGTAGAAGTAATGAAGCCTGTATGGTGCCACATATTTGTTTGTTTAAAGATGATGTTCAAGGCAAAAAAAAAAAGTAAATATACTTATGCATAAAAATAAAGAATTAGAAGAGTAAAGATTGTAGAGTGCAAGATTATAATACTATAGTCATCAGTGTGGTACTTATCTTGTTGAAACCATAGCCTATTTGCCTATAAGATGTATGTGATTGGGTCCCACTTAGGGAATGAGAGCAGTGACTAAAGTCTTTATGATTAAATGACATTTATACTGTATATAAAGCTACATGTGTGTTAATCAGAAACTGTTGGTAAGTAGTAATACTAATAAGGCCATAATTTAATTTGTTTTATAACAAAATGTGAAGTGACATTTTTAATTAATATTATATATGAAAAAATTGTGACTTGAACCACATGTAGATACTGTATAAATGACCTCAGGACATATTCCCACAAGCTATTTACCATGGTTTCATTTTAAAGTTACAGCCTCTATGACCACTTTACAGTAACAATATATATATGAATAATCATGCACTAAAGCCTGGATTAATACTTCCTTATTTATAAACTAATGAGTTAAGGTATGTACTAATCACTAACTAATGAATATCTACTCTTAACTACGATGCGAGTCGTAGAGTTAAATAAAAGTTAATGCATGTTAGCTGTGTATTAAGTTAAAATATAGTCAGATTTATCTAGTATTTCAGAGCAAAATTTAAAGCTCATAAATAGTAGACAAATGTGCCTACAAAATAGGTTTAATAATCGTACATTTGGTTTATAATCTTATAATCTGTAATCTTAATAATCCTTTAATAAGAAATAGCATGTGATATTTCTAATCCAATCAAACTGATCTACCAAGATGTGTTTTTTTTTTTTTTGCAGCGTGGTCATTGTGTTTAATTCCCTTGTTAGCTTTGTGCAACTGTTTCATTAAAAATAATACCCTCTTGCATGAAGGACTGCCTTGTTGAAACATTAACATGCCATATTCTATGAAATACGTCAGTGTAAAGCCCCTAGAGATAGAAAGAGGAAGGAAAGCAATAGTGTTCTTTAAAGTGGAATGCAAGGCTTATCGGTTCTTGTATCAGATCAAAATTAAATGAGCCATTTAAGATGTGAATCAGGAGTGGTACAGAAATGGACTGTGTTACTATTGGCTTATAGAGTTATAGATTATAGTCCTATAGACATTGTAAATAATTCACATTATCAAAACAAATCACATTAGCCTTCTAAAGTAATAGGTTCATCTAATAGCTGAGACTTTCATCAAATATGATTCTAATTGTTTTGCTTTAATAAACTGCATAACTGCATAATCTAGTTACTGATCACTAGCATTATGATATTTGTTTACATTTTTAACAGTGTTGCTTTTCAATAGTCTAATCCTCTGAGTATTTATAAATAAGTACTAATTGTCTAACATGAGGCAAAATTTATAGCATTGTATCTGGAAAAAAATTATGCAGTGATGGATGTTCTTGATACTGTGCTACCTCCACCTAGTGTATGGATGTCTCTTGCAAATGAGGATTAGTCGGGCAGACACCAAGTTAGTGAAGCAAAAGACATTCATTCATTCATCTTTAGTAACTGCTCAATACACATCCTGATAGAAATAATTAATTCATACTTAGGGGTACTTTAATGCGGACAACCCCCCAAATGCCATGATTTTACTAAGGGTTAGGAAACTGAAGTATCAGTAAGAAATGAAAGGACAAATGGAGAACATGCACAGGGACAGTAACCCAAACTCACTATTGAACTGGGAACCCTGGAGGAGGGAGCTGGAGATGCTACCCACTGTGCCACACGTTCTGACAAGATAATAACATTCTTTGAGAAGACTAGTTAGCCCTCCGCTTCACTTCCTGAACCTCTCGTTAGCAAAATGTCATTAGAATGCTAATCTAGATATCAAAATCTGACAGATTAGCAGCATGAATCCACAATCATGAGACATTATTTATAATGAATCTAGAGGGCAAATGAGGTTAAGATTGTCAAAACAGACGTGAACTGTCCTCAAGATAAATGTGGTTGTGCAGGCATGGTGGAAGAGTTCCAGGAATTAAGTTATGATAGTGGTGTGCTTCAGGTGCAGTGATTTTTTCCTGTTGGTTCCAGCAGCAAAAAGCAAACCCTCTTATCTTATTATTGTTTATGACTCTGCTCCCTGCACTGTGGCAGATTTGTTGGGTGAAAAATAGTTAGAGATTTCAACTAAAATCATATAAACCTATTACACTGGTTAAATGTCCTGTAATTAATGCACTTTTGAATAAATGTGAGTTTGTAAGTTTCTAATCATCATACGAACACCATTATATCGTAAGTCCCCTTTCTAAATTCAGAAACTTTGATGAACAGGGACTGAAGATCACACCTCAGGATGGAGTTGACATACTGGTAAAGGCATAGGTCTCTATGACACATGGTTTTATGACACAAGGCTTAGGTAATGCTTTACCTCATTTACTCTCCCAGCACTGACAGACAAGGTGATGTCTTACAAAAAAAAATAATAAATGTGTCACCACGTGCAGCTGCCATCATGCTGCAAATAATTGTCTGGTCCACTCTAGTCAAACCCCCTGGGGCACTACGTAGCCTCTGGCTATTGTTTCCAGACAGGGCGAAAATGAAAAAGAGGCAGTAAGAAATAGAACAGAGGCAGAGAGGTGACAGAGTGAGAGAGCGAGAGAATGTTAATAAGTAGATGATGACAAATACCTGTTCTCATAGGAAGATTGGCAAACTGAAGGCTACAAAGAATAGGACATTTCCAGAGGTTTCTGGCTTTACAAAGCCTTTCAGGGTGACAGAGTAGCTCTTCCATCAAAAAGGATCCAGTATATATAAAACAGGTCAGATCATTATTAATTAAGAACTTCCAGGTATAGTAACTGGTGCAAGATATTCAGATTCATATGATGGTGTCAGAATTCACAACATTAGGCACAAAATAAGATTTATATAAAGTTAAATAGCAATGTGTGAATCGTGAACGTCCCACAAATCACCATTAAATCCATTTCTAAAAAAAAAAACAAAGAATATGGTAGAATCTCAGCTCTATCTAGAGAAGGCTGTCCACCAAAAATAACCATGCAGCCAAGGGGCAACTGTCAATAGAACGCTACTACCACATGCTTCACGTTGGGGATATTGTTCTCATGGTTTAACTGTAGCAAAAAATTTTGGCACACCCCAGAAAAGGGATTTCCTATGGACATTCTAGCCGGCGGGTGTCTTGATACACTTGGCTATCTAGCAGATTCTGTGACTAACGCCCTTCTTACCTGTTCACAGACTTTTAGTTGACAGACTCTTGTCAGAGTGGGCAGAAACATGGTAGCACTATGTGTTTTCTAGTTTTAATAATGGGTTTATGGAGCGTCAAAGGATGTTCAGAGTGTCGGATTTATTTATGATGACATTTTATTACATTTATGATATTTTTATGGCTATTCAATTCTGGATGTGTGGTATTTGGTATCTGTAATGGTCACATTGAGTAGCACAAAAATATTTTCATACAAGGGGAGCGTAATTGTTAACATTTAGCATATTTTGAAATATAAAAATATTGAATTCTTTGAATTCTTTTGACTTCTCTTGCAATAAAGGATAATAAGTATTAATCTATAATGTAAATAACAGGTTGTGTCATGTTTTTTATTACTTTACTGAATCCTTCATGAGCCTTTGCTGAATTACTGAAACACTTTCATCTTCCTCTTATATTTTTATGGTTTTGCCAGCGTTCCATGGGCTAAGGTTGACTCACAGAAACATCCTGACAGCATTTCTGAACATTTAGCTAAAAATGTGCTTTTGATTCCTTGGTGGTTTTACAAGCTTATCCGACTTGGCACTATATCTGTCGCTTCTGGCATGTCTGTTGCCCAGAGCTCTGCAAAACAAGGCTAAGGGAAGGGGGCTTTCTGAACCTTGCTGGTTCACTGCAGATGTATAAAGATTTACAAGTTCACTTGTAGCCTGAAACATTCTTCTAAACAGAAGCACTTTTATGTTCTTTTTTTAATACCTGCAATTTTGTCAGTAAGAGTATGTATAACAAAAAATAAAAGAGTGTCAGGGGGGCAAAGTGCACAGGGTACAACCTGAGGCAGTGCCTAAGAGGTGTTAAGCCCTTTCTCTTAGATCTCCTAGAGGGAACGAGTGTAAAACATGTCCACAACACCACCCGTTTCCACTTCATTTGTATGCTGCCTCACAGCAGGAACTCAGCACAGAGAACCTACTCGTCACTAATCAGCTCATTCTGAAGGTATCAGTGGAAACAAAGGGATGAAAAACTCACGATTGGTGATACTGAGGCAGTTTAGCTTAATTATAGGTCTCTCTCTCATGCAAGGAGAAACAGGCACATCTGGCACACAAGTCTGCAACCAACAGACATTCTGAAAGATAAACACAAGGCTTTCTCTCTCTCTCTCTCACACACACACACACACACAATTTACTGCTTACACAGCACTCTTGTCTTCACCAGAGACTTTTTCTGAGACTCAAATCCTCACTGTAATAACAGGTTTGCAGGCTGAGTCTTATTGTCCACCATATGGCAAGCCTTCTGGCCTTGACACATTCCACACACCGATAGCTAGATACATCTTCAGTCTGATGTATATGAGCTACAAAGTTCTAATGAGCACTCTCAGGACCACACACACCTACACCACATCTGTAAGCCCTAAATGCCAATGCACATACATTCTCCATATGTAAGGACTGCATGCACTCACTCACTCACTCCTACACTCCGAGGACAGAAAGACAAGTCACAGCACACTTCTCTTTCAGTATAAAATGGGAGATAGCTGCCAGAAACTTGTTGCTTTCTCTCTCGTGCTTTTTTTAAATCTTGCCATCAAATTCAGACCTATTGCTCACAAAACTCCTTTTTTCATCAATTTAATGAACTGAACTGAACTGCTGTAATTATAAGCTGCTGGCACCTCCAGTCATTTTAAATCCATAAACACATTAAATCAAATATGTTCATGTAATTATGTGAGGGTTACAGTAAAACTAGTGCTTAGAGCTACATTGTTGGGAACAATAAATCTACATGCCATATTTAATAGAACCAAAAACTCTCTTAATATGCTGATGTAGAACATGGTTTCAGGCAGCTCAGTGGAAAGCAACATATTTTTAAATAATTATACAGATCTTTGTGGTCAAATAAGCTGATGTGCTTATGCATACTTCTGAAATGTTCTGTCTTTGTAGCATATGAATACATCAGGTTATTCAGTTTTTTCATATGCAAACACTACTATTATGAATAGATATAAGATCCAGGGTGAAACTCCCGGGTTTTTATACTTTGCTAGTCACGGTTGCGAGTCTGTATCTCTGAGATGATGTCTTTCTGCTCTCTCTTGTTTTCTATTGAATGATATCTGCTCTAATGTGTTCAAAGTTCATATCAGAGTCAAATTAATTCTTCAGTTGCCAGGTTGATTGGCCTGCCACTTCTGTAGAAAAGTTAAATGGATTGGTAGGCAGGTGTCGGCCTTCAATCTCTCCAGCATTAAGTTGAAAATGAAAATGTATGACACCTTTTATTTTGCACCTGCACAAGCATCTGCTATTTAGCGCATTTAGCTACACAGCTTCCCTCCTAATGAAAAATATAAAGCGCACATGACCTAGAGGAACACAGAGCTACTCAAAGGACAAATTCTTTTCTCAAATCACTTTCTATTGCTCCAGCCTCAACATCAACGTAACACAAGGACGATACCATTTACCCAAGTAAAGTATCTAGAGACAGGTCTCAGAAATCTAAAAGCTTTGAATGAGTGCTGGACTGTAAATACAGGACCATATCCATCAGTTTGTGTATGCTGAACAGCATCAGAGATCAGTTCCCATTATGAAATCTTTACTGCTAAATTTATTTCCCTACTTATTTACTTATACTTACATACTATATTTGAGAGCAGCAGACATTACCACAGGGAAAATGTATATTATATAACACCTACCACAATCTTCCTCATGAAGCTCATTATCACTATAATACAAGGAACAAAGCTGATCTATTGAAGTCTTTCATGCATAGCTCATAAATTAAAAGGGACAACTCTCATTGTGATACAGATCTTCACAATCAGACAAAACAAAAGAAAAAGAATCGTTTCACATACACCCTCGGCACACACACGCAAACGTGTTCCATTAAATATGGTGGCGAATGCCAGACAAATGTTTCTACTTATATCAGCAGGGTGCAAGTGAACACCGTGAAGTGGTAGAGACCTGATAATAGCCTGCAGGGATCTGCTCAAGGAAAATATGCTGGATATAACTAGTGCACCATACAGCAACCGAGAGATGAGAAGAAAGGAGCGAAACATTGCAGTATTGCTTGATGAACAATGTGCGTCAAAGTACATTATTTGATTAGAAATATACAATAGTACATTCTAACGTAAGCAGATGTTTTTAAATGCATAGACAGATGTGTTTAATTCACAGTAACCGGTACAACACAAGTGTTCTAACTGTTAGAGAAGTTCTATTTGAACATAGTTGCATTTTAGTCCTACTGCCAACAAAAAATTTTCCATTTCCAGAAAGTTCACATTTATCTCTGACAAGAAGTAAGACATGCCACAAATGACCTAAAAACCACACCAGGAGACTAAGCTTTGCCCAGGAACTTCCATATACATTAGTGTCTTAAAAAAACATTTCAGCCACAACAGCATGTCAGAGCTTGAGATGCATGTCCTCAAAACACCTGGAATCAATTATCTATGCTTGAGACACGCTGCTCTCTAGACAGAACAAGGACATTTTAAGACACATTTCCGTCATAAATGAACACACTTAAATGAACACACTGGCCTTCAAGATAAGAAACATTCAAAAGAAAAGAAATATAGAAAAGGTGGACACTATATAGCCTTGCTAAGGCCATAACGTTCATACAGTGAGGACCAAATGTCTGTGATCATTAGTGAAAAGTCTTTTATTATGCATAATTTTGTAATTTAATGCAATCATTTGTATAACAAACTGACTCTGAACAAACTGACAACAACTTGAAAAGAATCTTTGAGATTTATGCGAGAAGCATTTCTGAGTTGTAAGCATTTGGTATGTCACCTTTTTTTGCTTTAAATGACATTGTGCAGTCCAGCTGCATGGACTCTAGGTTTGTGCAAAAATCCATCAGTGTCACCTGAACACATGCATCAATGGAAAATATTTGACATGAAGAAAATCTTAAGATTCTTAAGTATTCTTAAGATTCTTAAAAGGAGGCTTGGCTACAGCACAAGCCTCCTTTTAAGAATCTTAAGAATACTGTATTATCTAAAGGATTAATCAGAATATATTCCTAGAAGGAAAATTATTTTACATCAGCTGTTTTTTTTAGTGGACATGATCAATACATTTATCACGTTACAATTATTTATGTGAGTAGAAAATCCATATAAACAAACTCATAACACTTTACATTAAGCCTCCTTTACCTACCTTTATTTAATGCATTCATTAACATTAATAAAACATGAGCTTCAGCATAATTAAACAGCACTTGATTTTAAACAAAGTACATTAACACATGATTTATCTGACATTTATTTCAAATGTTAATGAAATACACCTTCAGTGACTGTTTAATTCATCTACTAAAAACAAATTGAGGTATATTAAATACAGCATGCTGCTAAATGTTGATAAATTACTGAGCTACTTCTGTTCTTTCTACTGAAAGTTCAGAATTGAACTAACAACCTGGGATTCATTTGATTTCATTAAAAAGTATGAATATTGGGCTAATGCTGATTTAGATCATTTGGCTTAATTGTTTATTAATAGAAAGCACACAAACTAATGCTAGGCTTTGTTGCATTGCTTATGGTGTATTAACACTGACATATGGTTTGTTTCTGTAAACTAGTTTTAAATAATATAATTTAAGGGAAACATAATGTAAAGTGTTATTGATTGTGACGTTTCCCATATGGGTAACAGTTATTTTACCATCGTTTAAAACATGTCTAAGCCTGGGTTTGGGTTTGATGAGGAGTGGGATTATTATATGGATTAATTCAGACCCTCAGTGTGAAACATCAGCCCCCTGGACACAGGTGGACACAGCGTCCCTCATTTATTCCAAGTGTAGGGTCACTCGAGTTCAGACAACATTAGTCAGGTGTGACAGCATTAATCATACTACAGAATTACTCTTCACTAAACAGCTTATGAGAAATACCCCATGCTGAAGAAATCTGTTTGCTTCACCTTTGATCAAAAATATCTTAAGATCTGTATTTGTCATTTATTTCTTAAACCTGTTGTATTTTGTTCTGACATTTTGGGTCAGAAATTAAATAACTTCATGCTCAAGGGCTAGGAATAAAAACTGTGATAAGGATATTTATGACAAATAAAGGGTACTTGTGCAGTGGAAGATCCCAGACTGAGATAAATTATTTCCTCTTGATATCCATCTGTTCTAGTCCAGTATTTTCCCAGACCACTGCAACTATTACTATATAATAAAACTCCAGCTGCAACCAGCAGAGGATATTAAACAGCACATAATCAGTAAAAGCTATTTTATAGTGGGTTGATTAGCCTCGCACTAATTTTGGTCAATGTTTAAAATCATGTTTCCGCATGGGCGTATGACCCAGTGACAGACAGGTTTATAGAAGATTATATACTTGCTCACCTAGTATTTCTAATACCAGAGTCTAGAAATATAGCAAGTGATGCATTTTTTTTTTTGAAGATTTGAATGTGCATGGCCACAATTCCAATTTACCTACTTAGCTTTCAAAGTTGTTTTATTTCTTTGTGACTGAAAAAACAAGATACAAGATTCTTTTTCTGCACTTCAGTAGTGTTTTGTACATTGTTCAATGATTTAAATTATAACCAGTTTGTTAGGTAATAAAGGGCAGGGCAGGACAACCAGATAAGGCAACAGGTGAAGGGAAAGTCTTTTTACAAGAGGCCAAAACAGAAGAAGGAATTTGTGCCCATTTTGGGTTGTCCATTTTCTGCATTGAATTTTTTTTTGTCGTCATGTCACACCGTGGTGCTTAATGGTTCATATTAAAATAAGAACTTTTTTCAAGAATTTGTAAGTATTTCTGTTTTTTTATCCTGCACTTCTATGGGAAATGTGTTGACAAGTTGGTGTGAGATATTTTAAAAACTTAATAACTAAACAAAAATCTTCTGTGTGGGTTTGATGTCCAGAGAACGTACATATGGAAGAGCAGATCTGATTATTTTAGAGGTTTTGTACATAATTCAATCCAGTTCTGTTCTTGTTGACATTGTGAGTCAGAATATAAAACAATCTTACAAGGCTGACCAGTGTTTGAATTCTACACACAGTCTCAACACTGTAGTTTCTAAAGATTTAGTTCACAACAGAAGATGAATTTTGTCTATTCATTTTGTAAAGACTGAGCTTTATATAACTACAATGATACAAGCTCCTGAAATGGCATGGTAGCATTTGGAGGGAATGTCAGTGCTCGATTAAATTTCTATAACAATAATAAGGTCACTGGAAAAAACAAGATTTTGCACAAGTGTACGCATGTTTGTGTAGACAACTTGGATGGGAGGGTATGTGATGATAGGATGCAAAGACATGATGAACAGGTGATAATGACACAAAAGTGGCTTAGGTTAGAGGTCAGCTCCATTCACTCTCAGTCTCTAATGAGCGATGGGTCTTGAGGGGTGCATTTCTTCCTTTAATTTGAAAAGATATAGCAATGCTACACATCCAGTGAGGCAACCAATAGGATTTTAACGGTAACAAGTTTTTTTTTGTTTGTTTTTTTTTATGAGATTTACAGTGTTATCATTTTTGCCTTTTACAGAAAGAACAATTTCAAAACCTACAGAAACTACTGAGCTTTTACAGTAATCTTTAAATAGCAACACTTTAGCCTTCAAAAGTACATAGTCTCCAACTGATAAACTGACTCACTTCAGCGCAGTGTTTGGAGGATTGTAGTTGCTCTCATGGAGGCTTTCACTCTCAAGAGTGATATTTACTGTGGGTTTTAAGGAAACAGCATATTTAGACAAATTGCTTAGCTATCCCCTGCAGCATAGATTATTGCTGCAAAAATGACAAATGACCTTACACAATGCTGCAGCAGAACTAAAGTTCACAATCTAGAGGCTTTTCTTTGCAATACCACCTCCAGTAAGGTTCTTATGTGGAGCCCTGCTGGTCCGACAGTAACGACAGGTCATCTCTCCAGCCTCATGGACAGATGGCTGCGTGACTGGCCCCACTCCTATCTATCTACAAGGTCAATCCCCCACCCTTTTATTCTTCTCTTCTCTCCTGGGCCCCATTGTTCCTTACATGGCTTTCTTCGAGACATCCTCAGCACATGCCACCCAGGTGATGAGGAGGTGCTGACCCTGTTTAACCTATTTCCCCTTTGGGAAAAAGGCTGGATTGGTTGAGGAAAACTGAAATAGGAGAATTAACAAAAATGGTAAGTATCTCATTGCACTGGAGACCACACAGCCACATTGGACCAGTTAAATTATATAAAATATTTGAAAATATTTACACTTCATCTCCTGAAATTCATTTAATATGCACAGTCAACACAGCTGTCAGAACATCTGTAGTTTTAAATAGAAATTTATATTCCATTTATATTTTCAAATACTTCAATATTTATTACTGAGGCGTTGGACAAAATTTTAATAAATTTTTAGCATTTAGTACATTACATGCACATATGCAAGATTCAGATATACAAAATTAAACCAAATAAATGTTAAAACAAATGAAATGTAGACAATGTAGAGTAATTTATGATAACTATTGTATGAAGGTGTATGAACAAGTACTGTAAAAAAAAAAATGTTCTAAAATGTAAAAATTTGCATTGTTCCCCAATGAATTATCCTTGAACATAACTTGAATAATTGTAATTGTCACTGAATCAATTCAAGTTTGTCGTTCTATAGAAAGGTTGGGGGGGGGGGGGGGGGGGGGGGGGGGGGGGGGGGGGGGGGGGGGGGGGGGGGGGGGGGGGGGGGGGGGGGG
>JAOTRN010000002.1:11880417-11894879 GCA_028566695.1 Bagroides melapterus
ATTTAACCAAAATAACTAAATAACATTAAAAGAACCCTGCCTTGTTATGGGTTTAAATAAAAATAATTCTGCATTTTTATTAATTCTGCATTTCCAATATTTTTTTAAAGCCATCAACCTACATATCCCACTGAAGTATTGCATTGTGTGTAAAACTGAGATTCACACCACAATAAGAAGGAACATGTGTTTATTCACAACAAAAGTCATACCAAGTTGCCATATCATACATTTTTACACAGTTTGAAAATCTTTTACAAAACCAAAAACATTAGAAAATATGATCTGATATGAAATATGACATAACATACATTTTGAATAAAAAATTTTTGTTTGGTGTTAGTTGGTTAATTCATGTTTAGAACTCCCCATGACAGTGAACTTCAGCATCATCATTAAAAAATACATGTAAAAATGAACAAGAACATACCTAAGAAATAATAATTAAAAAAAAAATCTCATGCAGCATTGTAAGAAAGGGCCTGAGCATGTATACTTGTAAAGGTTAACAAGGAAAAGTTTTTCTAATCCTATCTGATGAACAGTAGAAATAACCACCTTCGTAATTATGCTGGTATGCAAAAGTCACTCACAGATATAGTCTGAAAGACAGCTAACAAACAGCCATTGTGGACAATCTACACCTGTACAGTTGCCTCAATGACATCAGGAATACAGAGGTATATGTGACAGTTTAGGCGAGCTAATCTTTAAAGAGCATTAAGAAAAGGCAGAAAGAAATGCTCCAAAACTCCAAATAAGGCCAGTGCATTTGTGCTAAAGGCAAAAGCATTTTGAGGTTCTACATAAACAGACTGAAAGAATGCATAGAACCAACGCCTGGCACTAGTACTCCAGTGTATTTTATCCACAGTGGTTCATTAAACAATGTTATAATGTCTGTAGCAGTTTTGTATTGACAATTTAATCAGTGCATGGTTTGTAACGATGGCAAATACCAACGATTTCAGTTCTCCGTTTTCACCAGACGATCATGATCACCTTTCTCTCAGCTTTCCAACTATTTATGGTTCAGGTTTTTAGCTGTTGCTCTGATATCTGCTGGTTGAAAGACATCTCAGTCTTTGCTGAACTCTACACAACCTGTCAGACTGCATGAATCATGAGATGCATTATTTAAACAACAGCTAGTCCAGTGATGAATTCACACTAATGTGGTCCCAGTAAATGTAAACAAGGACCAAGATTACATCACTTTCTTAATCAAATTACAATGAACTGTCATGCAAAATGACTGGATTTAACTGTAAATTAGATAAAAAGCTAAATAAGTCACATTCTGGACCTACTTTTTTGGGTTCTCTTTGAATTTTTTATGTACATTCAATTTTAGTGACAAAAGAGAGACAAGAGAATAGAGTGTCAAAATGAACACCAAATGCAAGACATCAATCATTTTAGAGTACGTTTTTTACAGATATGATCGTGTGTCATGTTCTATTAACCTTAAATTAATTAAGGTAACTGAGTCAAAGTTGAAGAGATTTATGTTACGCATGGTTTCAACCAAAGTTGGCAGTGGTTGACAACAGTATTACAAACATAGCTCTTTAAAAAACATCAGAGATTTGATTGATATGTGAGTTAGAAAGTCACACAGTCACTAGAAAGAGAACATAAGGCTCCAGAGGTTAGATGAAAATGCTGAAAGGTGAAAGCACAGGAGAAGTCTAGGAAAATGCAATAACATTAGCTTACTGCTTTTGTTTCCCCTTGCCTTTAATATTCTCACAAAAAATGGTATTTTACAGACTGTTTAATCATATAAATACACTATACAATGTAATATAAAATCATTTCTTCTTAAAAGTAATATGTTAAGGGTTGGCTTAGGTATGCTGGTTAGAGCACTAGCACCAATACAAAAAATAATGATTGAAATTATATCACAAAGGCACTTTGTGGTATAGCAGAAAAAACTCTTGGCTAAATGATGACAGTCTGTTTTTTTTTTTTCCCAACGTATTTGATGGTCCAAAAAAATCAAGTTGTTGCTTTTTTCCAATCAAATCCATTACACAGAGAGAGGCACTATATATTACCAGTACCAGTCATTTCTCAAAGATAACACAATCCTCCTCTATGTCATGTTCAGTGCTCCAGTCTTTTAGTTTATTCCTTGTCTTGTTTTTTGTTCTTCGTATCAGTGAATTGGCTGCTACATTTCATTTTCCTTCCATTCAGACTTCCAAGATTCTTTCTCACTTCTACACCTCATCGTTTATCTCTACTTTTATCCCATCCCATATATTCATACCTCCACTTCTCGAGGTCCTTCTTGTATCTCTGATGCTACTCTGATGTCAAAGCAAGTCACCATCATAACTCGTGACTTGCATAGGTTGACACAGTACTCCAGTTCACTTGTGACTTGCTCTAGTGCCTCCAAATACTCCTGTGACTCTGGGTCCAAGTCCTGGTCCACCTCAACTGTATAGGGGTACAATCAATCATAACTTTTAAAAGGAACATTTAAAATTATTTTACCCAAGTGTAGTACTTAAATGTAACTCACACTCTCCAATCCACTTTCTGGGGTCCATCATCAGTCTGACTTTGGTGTCCTCTAGTTCTTCCTTCAGAGTGCCATGTTTCATTCTGAGATCTCTGATCTGTTGTTGCCGTCGCTCAACATCCTTTAGTTTTGTGTTAAAATGCAGCAGACCCTACAGATTTATGCAAAAACAAATATAAATATTATAGAGACTAAAATGAATTAGTGAGGTATTCCAACACAAATTAATTACAGATTAATTACAGGATACAACAAATATCTAAAATATATATTGACCAACGTACCTTATCAACATCCTGAATTGACTGCTGAAAGAAAAAGAAGAGAGATGTAAATCTTATTTCTATAATGAAATCATAATATGTTATGAGTCTAAACCACAAATTATCACCATATTTTAATTAGATGTAAGGAGATGACAAATGCATTTAATGTCAAGGCCTTTAACAGTATGCATATTGCTCAGCTAATGCTCATATGATTGACTTCAAAATAATGAGTGGTGACTTAAGTGAGCATCCTTCTTCAATTTGAAGATTCTAATTGTGAAATAACACTAAAAGTTTTAGCCAATAACCATAATGAAAATTCATCATCCTAACAGAAAAGGCAATGAGCCAGAAACTGAGCAGTTTAATATAGATCTCAGACATCCTCATTTACTCACGTCAGTTGGCTGTTCTTGTCTCCGCCGCTGCAACCGCTCTACATCATCGATCTCATACACCTTGATTTCAAAGGGCTCTTTCAATGGGCCAGCTATGGGGGGTAAGTCCACCCACTGACCTGTGGTGCCAGGCTTCATCCCCAGAGAGGAGGTGTCTGGTAAAGGAGCAGGGATGAGACGCCGCCTCTGAATGCCTAGAATATCAAATCATGTCGAAGACGCAAATTGTTCAATACAAGTTGAACAATAATAATCATTTATTGATTTATTTACTAGCAAGTATGTATGAAAAAGTATCAGTGTCACACAGGCTGATAATGAGTAAGAAGGTTCCTAAGAAACTGGGTAACCATCACCTGTAGGATTACATATTACTCACCATTTGATCTCTTTTTGGGTGGTTTTGAGCTCCTGAGACGCATATTGGAAGACATCCCACTTTCACTCATAGAGTCATGAGCTGAAGATGCACTTCCAGTGGCCTCACTGTCTCTGATCATGCTCTCATACCCACTGCTCCCTCCACTATGGTAGAACAGCGCAGTTCGCCCCATGGCAGGAGGCAGCTCTCCACTCAGGACACTGCTATTGTCACTTCCATGCCCACTGCTATACCTCTGTGGCCGTCTTGGAGCAGTGATCTTGCTATAAGGAGAAGGCAGGATGGGGATAGGTGTATGCTTGTCATCATTAAGGTTTACACCACTGTCGTTCCCACTATCAGAATCACCAGATCCCTTTGGTTGTTTTCCAGAAGAACTTCCTGTTGCCAGCTCACCTACTCGGCTGTTAGTTGCTCGCATGGCTTGCTTAGTACCCATTATAGTTCCCCTTGTACATTTACTATTATATCCTGCTCCTGCACGAGGTAATGCACTCTTTCCTGAAGGTGGAAGGCTAGCATTCCTTGTTGTGGATGTTGTGAGAGACTTAGTTGAGGAACTTAGCACTTTGGAATTGCTTGCAGATAATGTGCGAGCTTTGTTTCCATTTACAGGCACTGGTCTTGCATTAAGGCTGTTTTTGATCTGCCCATTTTTTCCCATGTTGAATTGATTAACACAGGGATTTGGAGAGGTAGTGTTTAGGGAAGAGGTGGCAACAGGTGATCCAAACTTAGAAACAGATTTACTTGACTTGCCACCAAGACTGGCCCCACTGTTCTCTCGACTGAGCACAGGTTTAGATCCTAAAGATGTCAAACTGTCAGATCTTTCTAGGGATACCTGGCTTCCATACATTTGTCCAGCTTCCCCTCTTGCTCCTCTGGCTTTGAGACTTGATGTTGCTTTAAGTAAACTATGATCTAACCTCAAATTGGATGTTTTTAAACTGTGAGAGTCTCCTCTGTACCGCAGATCATATTCATCCTCTGACTTTGCAGGCCTGAGTACCAGTGACTTTCCGGTCTCACATGCAGACTTTAAGGCACTTGCTGGTAGCAAGATTCGATTCTTTTGATCCAGACTGGACTTGCGCACTGGAGGTGGAGGAGGTAATACACCACCTGGCAGCATACTAATGTCCTGCTTATTTGCTTTGCCATTTTTTTCCAAAGATGAAAACTTCCAGCTACCTGATGATCCAATGTCAAGGCCACCCTTGACATCAACGGATGTATGAATGACTGGAACAGTACCAAGAGTGGTTGCACCTCTTCTGAGCTGTGGCATTTTGCTGGGTGTCTCCATCTTTTTAATGCTGCTGGATTTTTCACATCCATCTACCACCCTTAGGGATGAAGTAGACCCATGTGTTATTGTGGGTATTTGTGAAATACTGTTAAAGTCTGTGCCTGCTTTTCTAGTGGGTATGCCACTTATTCCATTTTTTAATTGTTTAAAAGAAAGACTTGAATTTGAGGCCACTGGCAACTCTGACACACTCTCTTGTCTGTGCCATGGGTCACCTGACTTGCTTTCTAGCCTCAGTGTTTCACGTCTCCAACTGCTACCATTGCTGCTCTCACTCATGCTACTGGTCTGAACTGAGGTAGGTTTCATTTTCCTGGGAAGACTGCAATGGACACTGTATGGGTCTTGCAGGGTCTGGGTTGGAGATGAGTTAATGTTATTTGGTTTTGCCATTTTTAAAGTATTTCTAATGGAGGATTTTGTGGACTCTGGAGAGGATGAACATTTACTAAGTGAGAGCTTACTTGAAGTGGCACTGTCACTATCATGTTCAGAGAAACTAAAGCCACTATCATTCAAAGAGTTATTGGGTTCCTTCTGTGGACTAGTTTGGAATATTCCAGGGGAATCAAGGTAGAAACCACTTCCTGGGTCAATTTGTGTATCATCAGGAAGGAAGACATCTGCAGACTGTGCCCCTTCACTTTCTGTGGTGCAGACACTTACTTCACTAAGCCATGAACTGATAGAAGAACCACGACTGTCTAAGGAGACAAAAGGTTCTTCTGGAAATGGTGCTACCATCTCAATATTTACTTGAGAGGGACCCACACTGGATGTATAGGCATCAAACTCATCATTGATGCTGCTGATAATGCTTACTGGCCTTGATCCTGAAGCAAGGGCCTGTACAGAACAATCACTATTGAAGCTTATGATACTGGAGGGTCTTCCATTGTCCATAATACTTCCAATTGCTAGTTCTTCTACAAGGGTGAAAACCAGCTCATCCTCCCCATTTAGCTCAACTGGCTGCTGCAGAGTTACTGTCGTCCTTAAGATATCTCGCTCCCTAAGTGTGGACTTTAGCTGGCACACCTCTAGTGGAGTCTTGGGGTTTAGGTGATGAACCCTACTCAAAAGTGGAAATTTGCCACCTGTACCAGTCTGATTCTGTACTTGATGGCTCATTCCAATGGGTGGTATCCTTATAGCAGATGTTTCTTCTGATTCACTATTAGCTCTTGTAGTGTCCCTTTGTTGTGGGGGTGGAGGAGCAGGCTTGGGTAGTTGTTTCCTATTGAAGAATACCTTTTCTCTCACCACTGGCTCTGAGTTTTGAAATGTTACTGATTTATCTTGCTTCCCTGGGGAACATGGAGCTAAGCTGTCTGTTACCAGCCCTTTTTCACTATCTGCCCTTGCACAACAGGCAGTCACAGGCATATCTCCATCTGACATTGATGCATTTTGCCATTTGGAATGTTCATTTTTGGACTTGTGTTTGGGGCTGCTGGGTAGTTTGTTTTGAGCAGAAAGTGGCTGTTTGGATAAAATATTGTCCTGCTGGGAAGATGGTTTGGTAGGAGCCATAAAAGCACCCAAAATAGACCCTTCTTTGGGTTTTATTGAGATAATGTCTGTCTTAGGGCTTACTTGGCTTCCTATAGCTTCACCAACAAAAGCACTTGGTTCCTCACTGCCATCAATACATTCTAACCGCTCTTGAAGTTCCGCAAACGTGTTACACTTGAAATGGTCTCGGTCAGTTGGTCCTTCCTTACTACGCTGCTTTCTGTTAAGGGACGGGATAATAGGAACAAAGGCTGGTGGACCCTCATTGTCACTGAGTTCTCGATCAGAAATTGTAGCACCACCAGGGCCAACATAAATAACGGTATCACATGACTGTTCACTGCTTGAGGAGTAATCTGGATCACTCAATAGTGAGGGTAGATCTGGATCCAGGGCCACAGTCCGTGGATGGAAGGGTCTTAAATGTGGGGGTCGGCGAATCCTTCCTTCATCACAAGAGCTTTCACCACCAGAGGAACTGGATGCGTACTGTGAATAAAGGATTAAAACATAAATTAGCATTAATTATATGAACTACAGTGCCCATGAGATATGGTAATTATACCTAAATAATCATAAAAAAAAATTTAAAAATCATTTATAATTATTTTGTCATACTGAATTACTGTTTTCTTCCAAAGGAAGTAGTGTAAAGTTGACTGTATCTGTATTATTGGATTTGCCAATAATAATAATAATAATAATAATAATAATAATAATAATAATAATTTTTTTTATTGTTAGTAATCTAGTTCTTACATCATTGCTCTTCAAATTTCCACATTTAAGCATATATTTAGCACTAGAACATTTTTGCTTTAAGAACACTTAAAAAGCATATTTTCAAAGATAACCTTGTATGCAAATCACAGCTTTTTTTTTTTACCAAATGAGATTCAACTGACCTTGGACTTTTTCTTTCGCATGCGGTGAATTCGGGAAGCAAGCTGGATAGTGGTGAGTGAATCAGCATAATGACCAGGTGAGTCTGAGACATGTGCTATCATTGTTGTCCTGCAGTTGATGTTCCCAAGTGAGTCACGAAGCAGCATTGTAAGCTTACTATCCCTAAATAATACAAAATATTATCAGAAAAAACTTTTTTTAAGAGCTTTTAAACCATGTTTTTCTTGTTTTAACAGGATTTTAGACATTACCTGAAATGACCAAATAGTGTAAAGAGGTGCAAATTTAACTTTATACAGTACGTTGTAGCGCTCTATGAATGACATCAGCAGCAAACAAAACTGACAGTAAACCTGTCACCACTGCTCAGCATGTATGATCTTGTTGCTGCCAGCTTTGATTGCATGTTCACTCTTTCTCTGTTACGTCTTTGGAAAATTGAATAACAATAAACCTTGTCTGTCTTTTGTAACATCACATGAAAAGCAGCAAATAAAAAAATTAGTATACAACCCTAAAGAGGAAGATTTTTTTGGCATTACAAGTATTGGGGGGAAAAATTGCTGATTTCTGATTTCTCCTACCTGTAAGGTACATGTTTGGCTCCATTTGTCAAAGCCAGGATGACATTGCCTAAGGCCGTGAGGGATAGACACAGACCGCCTCCTCCATCCCTGCTCTTACTAAGCACCTTTTCACAGCTGCCCAGGTCTATGAGGTGCAGTCTACTTCTACCACCAGACACTGGGTGTTAGGAGAGGAAATAGGAGAGAAGGCAAAACACAGCAAGTAAACAAAAGAGAAAGAAATTTGTTAAACTACTTGGGGCATATTAGGCATAACAGTGTAAAGGAGACCTATGCTGCATTTGAGACAACATATAATTTCCCCACCCACAACCATTTACACCCTCAGAAGTAATAATGTTTAACTGGCAAAGTAAGGCGACAGATTTGGCTGCTAGTTCACTATGGACTCTATGACAGAAAATATCATTTCACAGAGAGGTTTGAGACAGAGATAGAGAGTTTATAACACACCGCTGACACTCCTACTCTGAAAATAATGACAGGAAGTGTACACAGCAACACACATTTATACACCCTTAGAGTAGGTCAGCGACTAACAATACTGGCAATGAGTTTTCCAGTGAAATCTACAGTCAGTTTTCATAAAAGTCTGGCCCATACTGACCAAATGAACAGCTAGACATAAAACACCCAGACATATACAGTAAGTCGTACTATTCATAAGTCCTTATCTGCTCACAGAAGTCATCATCCATGGACACAGAAACATCCTGGACCATTGGTATAGATATTAAACTCATACTGCTGTGTGCTTCAAATGTAATAACATAAAAGAAATGTCAGATAAAATTGTCTGTGTCACAAATGACACCATTTTGTGAGGACATTTGCAGTGCACCACAGCTTAATGCACAAAAGCTCTTGAATAACTATCATTACCTTTTGTCATGGCATTAAAACTGTCATTCTGCATGTCACATAAAGTTGCTCTGAGGGGCACAATAAGTTCAGGCAGAAGCTGCCTCACATTATCCCTGTTACATTGTACATTGATTCTCATAACTGCTAAGAAAAATGACAGAATTTCCGAGCAGCAGATATTCTCCATCCTGTACCAGCATCGTTCCTTTGCCCTGTTGTTTCTGAAAGCTAGCCAGATTCCATTTCCATTTAACACAACTGTACAGTTTTTCCTTTTGTTGTCAAATGCTCAGCATTTACCTATGCTAATGAGAAGTGCAGCATTGCGCAGTGACAGGTACTTCTACATTATGATTGTGGTCATTAGCTGCTCATGAATTATTACTGTCTGTTAAAATTCCCATTAAAGTTTAATGAAGTGGTCAAAACAGGCCCGAGTGATTTACCTTCCACATGATAGATTGAGAGGAAAAATGAAAGGGTGATGGGAAGGTAGCTTTGATTTAGTCTGTAATATCTCAGCTATTAGATTAATGAGTTTCAGATGCAGCTCTCCACCTCTGTGAGTATGAAAAGTGAGAAAGAAAAGGAAATGGAAGTGCAGCCCATCAATTAACTGCACAGAGGGAGATCATCATAGCTGGAATGTCAATTAACCACACACACACACACACACACACTCATCCATGCAGATACTCACTTCCTCCCTTGCCACTCTTCTCCATCCGATACTGATAAATGTGAAGAGTGAAGAGCATGTGCGAGTTGCGCCGGTCCTCCTCGTCTGTATCAGGATGGCTGGTGCTGCGTGCTGCCAGGGCTGCATCCAGAAAGAACGCAGCCTTTTCTGCGGTGGGCGCCCGCAACTCACTGTGATTCTGGAGCTGAAACCAAATTCAGAAAAAATACATTGACACTATTGCTTCCCCTCAAGACAAAATGGATAATTAATAACACAGATGTTGATGATTAAGACATGATTTTCCTAATTCATGTTTTAAACCTCTTTTATATCCTGATTCTTTTATATCCTGTAACTCTGAAAGTGGGCCGGAGTTGAATCTTCCTTGTTTTTATTTATTTTTAATTTTTTAATGTTATGAAAGAGACAGAGAGTCCATAATCTCAAGATTTAACTGATAAAAAGCATAAAAAGTCAAGATCCTAATAGGACTGTACCAGATGAAGCAGCAGTCTAAGAATCTGTTATAACCTTGATTAAAACTAGTTAAAACTGCTAAAATTGATATTTGGTGTTTTTTTTCTTTCTTTGTTTGTTTGTTTCTTATGAGTCCTATACCTGTGATATCTGTATTAAAAAAATCTCTATTGTAGCAGTATTAATTCTTGCTTTGTGCATTGTATTGCTGGGGCAGGCTCCAGATCCACTATGGCACTGAAATCACCCTAAAGAGGTAAAATCAATCAATACTACGGATGAATGTTTCAGCAATAAGATAAACTCATGCTTGAAATAAGCAGTAACTACCCAGTTAGCAGTACTAGCAGTGAGAAGAGAGAACACTCTGAGGAACGCTGGGTGGAGCCTGACTCCCTCTATCTAAACTTCACAAGCCTACAGGCAGCCTTTGAAGTCTTGGCCTCATATGGACCCCAAAAAACAACATCTGATGCTAACACCTGGCAGTGCTTTCAACTACCTTCTTCCCCATCTCCCCAAACACCACATACACCACTAGCTTTTACCCTCCTCCAATGAGGAGGCTAGTGGGGGAAGGAAAAAAGACACATCAGCAGCACCCTTAGATGAGGGGGATGAAACAGCTGCCTGTTATAAAATTCTGCTAAAATCAGGTGGAGTTAAATCATAACACATTTTATTAATGCACAACTAGACAGCAAAACTAATACATACAAAGAAAACAAATATATAAGACATATATATATTGACAAATAAATATATGATAAGACAAATATATAAAACATATAAGACTTCCAAGTTCACATTTAAAAGTGATGAAAATGCAAAAATAACAATAGCATTAATGCCCTGAGCTCTCACTAACCTGTGTACCACAGATGGGGTCCTCACGCAGGTAGACCCCTGGCGACTGGCCATCCTGCAGACTGCCTGTTGAGACATCCGAGAGCAGATCCTGCAGACCTTCTTCTTTGCCGTAGATCTCGACAGCAGAGACACGTACAGAAAAGCGTGTGCCAGTTTTCTCCCTGCGCTCGCTGATGAGCTTGAAGAGCCAGGAGATGGCACAGGGCGCAATGCCAAGGCTCTGAGAAGAGCTGTCTTTGCCAATCATGGTGTACGTCTTGCCTGGTGAGGGGGAGAGAGCAAGCTGTTAATTCTGGCAAGGTATTGAGAGAGCTCAGCACACTGGTGTATTCAGAGCTCCGGAATTTCAAAAGAGCCTTTTCTAACTGACGATATTACTTATTACACATTTAGTCAAATTCATTTACATTGGTATATGTGATAATAGAGAGAAAAAGAGCAGAAGGAAACAGGGAGTTATAGGAAATAAAAGAGTCTCTTCTTCACAACACAACAATAAGAACATATGCTAAGCTCAAACACCGGAAGCAAAAATGTTGTAATACCTGTTGAGACAGTGTTAATAAAGCCTGGAATAAATTCTGTTACCGTTTAAGATATTTGCAACCTGCCAATCAAACAAAACGTTGGAACAGTAAACAAGTAATAAAACTAGTTAAAACAGCTATTTTTGGCAGTTTGCTTCCAAAGTTAGAAGAGAATGTTTCCATCCAAAATTCCTTAACATGAAGAGAAAATGTGCCTCCGAACAACTCAAGAAATGAGAAAACTAGATGTATTCGTTTTAGACCACATTCTCTGATCAAGGACATCTCTCGAACAAAGTAATTATTTAATTCATCGTCTTTTCTTTTTCTTTTTTGATGGATTTAGTGTCAGGTTGTAAATCTGAATTGGCTGATGCTACAGAAAATGACGTTAGAACATTTACATGTAACTTGATTTGTATGATGACTTGATGTAACACTAATGCATCTGTTTTTTTTGTTTTTTTTTACTACAAATTTGGCTAATATTTCTAATCCCTGACAGCCTTGTGTCAAAAATACTAATCCTTGAGAACCTTAAGAACATTCAAACGCATTGTAGTTTAAGCGTAAATTATTAAGTTTTCAATTGTACTCTCTAACCTTTGGCCTTTCTGCTCAGAATAATCACATACACACACACACACACACACACACACACACACACACACACACACACACTCAATCGACCTGAGTGTGTCACTGAAGGCTTTTAAAGAAATGAGAAGAACAAACCATCTTTATTTAGTCCCTAAGTGGCTTCCACACTATTAACCAAAAGCCTGGACTATAAGACAAATTGCTTCTATCCCACCTGTAGGTCATCAGTAAAAATTAATGCGATGTAATTACATGTAATGGTAATGAAAAATATTGGACAAAAAAGCTTACCAAGTTTAACATGACCAAAGCTGAAGATACATCCATCTGCTCCATTCACCACTGACTGGATAATTTCAGCCACGGTCCCTGAGCACACTTCAGCCTGCAGACATCCAGAAAAGACAAGGATATGAGCAGTCAGCCCCTATTCTTGACAATGCAGTGCTGCAGATTTCATTGTAGAATGCCATAAACTGTCTACCAGATCATGGTCAATCTGAACGGCAGACATTTACGCTGCATACGGATATCCAATTAATTCATCATTAGTAAACGAAATACAGAGCAACATCAAATCAACCAAGTAGCAGCTCATCATGGATTCATCAGGCATGGGGAGGTTTACACTGCTGCAGTCTATGGTGCTGTCATTACAATCTGTTCCACTAGCCTCAGTCCACAGGGACCGTTCGCTACTGCAGCAATCTCCTTTCATACATCACACATAGATAAAGTACACACAAGGACAAACAGGCCATCCTGTACATTGTAGATTGTACAGCAAACATTTTAGCAAGCTACTAGAATAATGTGCCACTTCAGCTACTAAAACATACAATTATTTAGTAGATTTACCATCTGTTCAGGCTTATCTAATCGTTTTAAATGTAACAATGAATATTTTAATCAGACAAACACTTTAAATCAAGCATGCACTGAAGAAACAAATTAATTGTTTGTGTAAAGAGCCGCTATAAAAACGGGTTTAATGCTGAGTTCTTTCAGCACAGACGTTAAAAAGTCAACTCAGTTGCCACAAAACGTCAACTAAATTGTTCTCACGTAATCATTCTCAAGGACTGTTCATGTCTCTTAAGTGTCTCCTCGTGGTTATTTGTGCGGCTGTTTGGAAGGCACTCTTAATTCGGTTCTTAATTTGGATGCCCTCCCACCGTCAGAGTCTGGGTGAGGAACTGAACACACTGCTGAATATATGGGGCAGGAATTCAATTCATTTTCTACAGAAGAATCAGCTGCTATGTTGAAGAATGATGCTGAAGTAAGATGGCCATTTTTGCATTAAGCCTCAAGCCCCGTCCAGAATATGTGTGTGGGAGGAGGGGTTGTTTGTATTTGTGTTGTGCAGATGTCCTACTGCCCTTGAGGAAATGTCTTAGCGCAAATGTGTTAGAATAGAGACTAGGAGGCAATAAAACAAGATAGCAGTATCAGAATTATAACAAAACCAATAGCAATACACACAGATTCCAACAAAGCTCTTACCTGTGAGGCATCTTGGGTGAAGACAGCATCGAAAGCGAACATCTTTGGAGCAGCTAATGGTGTACGCCGGTGCCCAGAGCTGGGCTGGGTCAGGAGCGAAGGCTCATGCAGGGTCAACTGCTTCTTCCTCTGGTCCACTTTCAGGAAAGACATGGACTCAGAAGAGTCCTGCACCCCAACAGATGGACAGATCCTCACCATCACCTTCACCTGCTCAGAGAAACAGGGAAAGAAGAAGTGAAAAAAAGAAAGTAGTATGTACTGATACATAGAAAATAGAAAATTACAGACCAATATTTAAAAAATGCAGTATATTAACTGATGCTTTGGGGGTTTTTTTCTTAGGATTATGGGTTAGCTAGAATGATACTGTACAGATTTGCTGACACAGTAGCTGAATCATTTGATAACAAAAGAAAGCTTGTTTTTTAACTATAGAAGCTGTAAGGAAGAACTCTTCTAACACATTTTACAGTGTCAGTGTCACACACGTACACACAGAGCCAGGAAGGACCCAGCAGCTGAGAAACTGCTCTAATTAATCCTCACAACACATCAGTAAGAAGCTGCCACTGTAGACATCACTCAGTGGCCAGGCAAACACAAGTACAGTACAGCACATTCCTCCTGGAGCTCCTACGGCATTCCTAATGTGAGCAGCACAAAGTCATACCGCATCCTTGTGGACCTGTGGTTAGTGTTTATTTACAGCTTCAGTCCAGCTTTGGTCCAGCAGAACAATGTCTGCTTTGCTTTATCCCGCTGCCGTGCCTGTGAGGAATGTCTAAACCACAGCACCAGCCATGGCCGAGCTCCCCCTCGTTCCTGCTGCTCCACAGGGGCCGATTACCGCTGATGGACATGTGCACATGGTGAAGGAAATTACTCTGGCCGTGACATTGGAAACAGGTTTCCATATATGACTGACCAAAAAAAGTCAAGCTAAGTCAACAGTCTCCACTATATTTACATTGGTTGGGCAACACGGTCACGCACACCTAAAATTTATATTAATGAATGTGTTCATATAT
>JAOTRN010000002.1:11897928-11909066 GCA_028566695.1 Bagroides melapterus
GTGTGTGTGTGTGTGTGTGTTGTAAATCAGGGCACCTTGAGAAAAACCCCCAGAGATAGAACATGGCCATCTCTCCACTTCACCCTACTTTCCAGGCTACTGTTACTCTTGACTGAAACTCGGAGTTTCTGATCGTTCGCTATTATAAAGCCGAAGAGAACAAATTGCTACTAGAACTTGCTACACACTGGTCTGTGAATGACTTCAAATCAACATGGCTGCTCACAGCAAACAGTAAACATAGCAGCACTTCTTTCCTTTAAATCAGTGAAGCTAAGAATTTGCTTTGGATCAATCTGCATACAAAAATATTAGCTTGTTAAATCTATAACACTTACTGTACAGGTTGTAGCTCAGATACACGGAGGTAGAATTTCTATCGATGCTGAACACAGCAATATCAACAGAAATACATGTGCAACAGGGGGAGCTTTCTAAATGTTCAGGTAAAATTTATACACACTAGATTCCACAGAAACCCGAGTTACTCTTATGAGCAGACAAAAACAAACATTGCAAACCACTTTTTACTGACTAATTCATTTTTAATCAAAACAAATACCTTACTAAATGAATGAATGAATGAATGAGGCAGCAATTAGAGGGCATGTAAACAAGTGTTTATGTCATTCAAAAGAATGTGAGTATGACAGGTTGTGTGTGCAGACACATCCCCTTTCTTCAGCAAGCAGACTGCTCATTAGTCCAGTCTATCATGTCTTTGAACATGGCTGTGTGTGTGTGTGTGTGTGTGTGTGCCTACTGGTCATCCACCCTCCCATCTACACTCTATCTCTCTATATCTCCATGAGTGTCATGCTCGCTTTATTCCACTCTGCTCTTCCCCCCTCCTTCCTCTCTTTCGCTCTCCTGTCCACAGTGACAGCCCACAAGCACAATCAGGGAACACACCGCTGGCTGATGAAATAATTATAGCGTCCAAGAGGAATACAGGAGGAGTTTCTCCCCAGGGAACTGCAGGCCCATGAGTAAGAGAGGTCTGTGTGTGTGTGTGTGTGTGCATGTGCGTGTGCGTGTGTGTGCGTGTGTGAAGTGGGAAGGAGTGTTTGCACAGTGAAAGAGAAAAGACAGACAGACGCAGCGTCAGAGGCGCGAGACAGGCAGCGTGTGTCACTGATTGTGAACCAGTGACAGTACGTCTCCACATACACATGATAAATGCAACGTTTTTAAAACCCCAACCCATCTTATTTTTTTTACATGTCAATATTCCTTACAACAAGAATCAACAACATTCTAGATTTTAACTTAAAAATGTATTAGCTTAAAATTATTATTATTATTATTATTATTATTATTATTATTATTATTATTATTATTATATAGCAAGACAAAAAATGCTTCTCACATGTGCCCTTTCTTTCTACTCACCCACCTCCCATTTCTCTCTTTTCCTTCCTTCCTTGCCTGTTCTTCATTTCTCCTTTTCTTTTCCTCTCTTTCACCCTCTCTCAGAGAAGAACCTGGCTCGGCTCATAGATGGAAGCTTGCCATAAAGAACATGCCAAAGTGCCTACACTTTCCATTGCTTGTCCACCTGTTCAACTTCAATGTAGCTGACATACAAACAGATCCACTTTCACACACTTAATGATAATAATATAAACAATTTAACCTCACCCTTTACATGTCTTAGCAAGTTCGAAAAGTTGCTGAGAAATCATTTTCACCTCTAGAAAATCAGATTTATATTCCAACAAATGAGTGACAATGTGATTAAAAGCCATTTGGCTTCAGAAGGTATGTAATAAATTCAATTAGTGTTATGTAGTATGTTGAAAGAGAAGCAGAGCAGGAAAATGGGGTGAAGGGGTAAAAAGGCTCACGTCTCAAACACACATACTCACTCACTCACACACACTCACAGAGTGAAGAAAAGTACTTACACTTCTTTCCAATCCATCATCTAACAAAGTAACCGCTCAGTTTTACCAAAGGCAGCCAAAAAAGACCAAAGGAAAATGTACAGCCTACATGTCCACACTTTGCCATTGAGTTTGCCATTCAGTTTTAAAAGTATACTTGTGTCTATATGTCTAATTTTTCTTTATCACCAGTGAAAAGATCCAGATGAGTTTTGAAATTTGCACATGAGAAGAGAAAGTCCAGCACCAGCTTAAAAATCTAAGGCATAGAAGTGGTTGAAGAAAGCTGAGCAAGGACAGTTGGGATGCAGCAAGGGCACAAAGTTCCTCTTCACTGTACATTTCCCATAATCTCTTCAACTCCACAAAGAATCCAGCTGCAAATCAAATACTCTTCATTCCAGTCACTCCAGCAGGCTTGGCTCGCCTTCCCTTTACCTCTTTTCACTTGTCATTCATTGCCTTTTTCCGTGACCCGTGCTATGTCTTTTTGCACCTTTCTTCTCTTTCCTCAGGTTCTCTGTCAGTTCATTTAATCCTACACTTCCTCTGTCATACCTCCCCCTCCTCCCCATGTGTTCCTCTCTGCTGTGAACCAGGAGGGAAATGAGGATGAAATCTCAGTCAAGCTCTGGCTCGTGCTGCCAGAGAAACGTTAGTAGCCGTGCAGCATTCTCATTCACACACGTACACGCTCACACACTCACGCACACTTACACACACACACATATGCAGCTCCCTCCCTCCCTCTTTCTTTACACAGCCCTGCCCCTTTTTACTCCCCACAGCCAGAAAAGGAGTTCACATTGAGCGAGGGTGCGCCTTTCTCCCTTACTCACCCTCTTAACACACACAAGCATACACACGCACACACACACACACACACACACATATATGCCCCCTTGCTGCATGAATACTTCATGTGCAAAGAAGCCCATTCCTTCTTACTCTGTCCCAGACTTCAAACAGATATACAGTATATATAGAGGGAGGAAAATCTAAAAAATAGAACAAAAGAGAGAGAGAAAAATGAAGATTCTATATGCAAACTGAATGCTTCACTCAGACTGTGCTTTGTCAAAGATGTGATCAGCGTGACAGCTGAGATAATGCTATTCATTACCACACGCAGCCTCTGAATAGTGCACTGCATTCAGGTGGATGGTCAGATCGATTTAGAAAAGAAAAATGCACACAGTAACTGGCCATCTATAGAAGGCAAGTCAACATGAATACCCTCATCCTCAGTAAAAAGAAAAAGAAAGACAGGGAATAGCCAATGAACTAAACCAGTTCTTAGCGAGAGCTCGATATTCCCTTGACTGTCAATTTACTTAGTAAGCATGGTGTAAAAAAGCATGCTCTTTCCCCTCTGCAGGCTGTATTAAGAGCCTTAAGTCAATGTAGCGCAGCTTTACACACTGCTCTCCTAACCCACTGCCCTACATAATATATACACACACACCAGTGTGAGAGCTCTCACTGCCGGGCAGAGGCAAAAAGAAACAGTTTGAGCACATATAGTGTGAATGCTGATCAGTCATGGTAGAGGCATGGACGAAAGCCAAATATGTGTTTCTCATGCAGGAAAGTTAGTAAAAATTTAAACTACAGAATGTAAAAATTACTGAAAAAACTAGTTACAGTACATACATATGATTTATCAATAAATATGATAAATTACTCAGTAATACATGGCTAAAATAAGTCGTAGCCTACCGTTACGTAGATCTTTCTCCATAAAAAAAATACATTTGCTTTGAAAATATACACAAGTATAGACAAACTCATGTAACTGCAAAAATGTATCATTATATTAATATTATTGCATCATATTTCCATTACGACTGGTATGTGATATCAGTGATCAAACAGTGAGGTGATGTTCAGTATACCATTTGGGACATGTGCTTTACTACACCTAATTTAAAGAGAATAGACAGCATTAAAATGTGCATATGTGTGCTGCAATTAGTAGAAAATTGACCACAGTATGCACACTAACCACAATACACACATATTTGTATTGATGACTACAGAAAGCACAGAGCAAATAAAGGAGGGGAAAATATTCCTTAAAACCAATCGCTTCATCACCAGCAAAAGCCGACAGATATATTGTGCATACCTGTTAAACCGGAGCCAAGAAAACGTTAGTAACAATCGATCCGGCAACGTTACAAATACTAATGTGTGTATCGCTCAGTGTGACAGGGGAGCTGAAGTCATCACTCTCTCAGGCTATACCAGCAATTCAGAGCACATGTGTGAGCAGCATGTACAAACAGCGCTGGATAAGACAAAGCAATATGTTGCTGTCAAGGGATACAAAAGGTACTTTAAGCTTTTACTAATGACATCATGAGCGTGATTGGAGGATGGCTGCTGGTATTGTGGTGTGTGAATCAATGTCTTTGTCACACTCAGGTTATTTGTCTACTCTTGTGAGGATCCAAACCATTTGGATTGTCATCTATAATCTTGCCAGACTCCCTTTCTGGCTTTCAGCTTTTGTCAAATTTGCAAGAGGAATTCATCTGGCCAAGCGAGTCATTAGCCTATAGACCCATTAGCTTGTTTGGGAGGCACTTTCACTCTGTGTCTGTTTGTGTGTGCATGTGTGGGTCAGAAAGGTCCTGTGGCTAATTGCAACATAGGTCCTGTTTACCATCCTTGACATTTTGCTTTTCAGTATAAAGTGTTGTTTTTTTTTTTTTATCTATAGCAGAGCTCTGACCATTCAGGCTAAAATCAGATCACCCAGGCTGATATCAGAATACATTACCCACAAAAGACCTCATGTACCCAGCCCTGTTCCACTTAACTGTCTACTTAATCTAAAACCACCCTCCTTTTTCTCCCCCTCACCATTCCACAGCTTATACACACAGAGTCCTAAGTACATACAATATCTGGAAAATATCATCAATCTACTCCATCCTTTCTATATTTACATACCAGTTGTTATTTAAATAAACTTTATTCTGGGGCCCTAATGAACGCCAGTGCTCCGTCACCCTATAACTTTAATGCTGAACATGGGGGCGTGGCTCAGAGTTTGTACATATTTGGCTTAGGTCTGTGCAAGCCTGATGATATCACCCAGAGCAAGTAGCACAGGGCAGTTCTACTGCAGTTAATGGGAGGAAAATTAAATAATGTTATTAAGACAGTACCAATAAACTGACAGTCCACGGCCTCACGATATAAACAATTACTCAATTTTACACCGTTATTTAAGAGGCAATATTCTGAGAGACATGAGATACATGCGGAGTAACAGTCTTTTGTTCTATTGTTCTTCACTACAGAAAGCTTGCCGTGTGAACACTTTAGGTAAAATAGTGACAAAGACACTGTTTAAAAAAGGATTACTTCATACAATGGGCACTAAAGGATGATGTCATATTCTGCTGTGCCCAGCTATATGAATTCAACTGAGAGACAGCTAGTCAACGCTCAGGCATCCCACAAAAAAGGATTTGGTTTTATTTAGGAGGTTAATTCCAAAGTAATAAACTACTAATTGTGCGTAATGAGTGTTCCCTCTCTCAATCCACCATGTTTGAGGTTTGTCTGAGTATACAAAGAGACATTACACAAAGCCTGTGAATAAGTTGAGCTTTATCCTAAAACATGCACAGTCATGCAACTGTATCTGTATCTTCATGAGATATTAGTGGAGTAAACAAAGGTTCTTTAAATAACCTCTGAGCACATGGCTATTCTGTTTCTGGAACAGAAAGTGGTGTATTTCCTTCCCATGATCCGAAGTGACAAACAGGAGGACAGAGTGTAATGCAGACTGTGAAGGAGCCATGGATCTGCTGTTACGTTCTCCTACTGAGTGTGGGCAAATTGTGAGAGCGACATATGACATCAGTCAGACTGCATATGGTTTTGGCTGTCACTCTCCACACGACTCCTGCACAGCATAGCTCTTGGCACCCCACGTTCCTGCTGAAGTATTTCAGATGTACTGCCCTCGATACTCACTTCGTTACTTACAAGCTGCCCTCGTAGAACACATACCATATTCTCCTTTTTAGTTTTTATTTATTTTTTTTTATCTTCGTTTTGCCTCGTCAGTGACTGCTCCTCCTAACATCATCTCAGTTTCAGCTCTTTTAACATTAATAGTCACATATGGAATTATGAGCTCTTTCTCTCAAACAGTCTGAGTGAAATTTGGCTTCGGCTTCGAGGAATCTGTCAGGTGCAGAGTTTAGTGTCTGCCTCAGCTGCATCCACTCATCTATATCCATTACTACCATTTACAGCCAAGAAATACAAAACCGAGGACTCTGTATCTAGCGTTATTTGCATTATGATAATCATTCGTGAGCAAAAACTTCATTCAAAAGCATTTAGGAATACTGTAACACAGCACATTTCATTTAACTGACCACCTGTGCTGCAGGTAAAATCTTCAATATGTTGTGAGGAATAATCAGTGCACTGTCAAAATAAGCATACCACAGCAAGCAATTAAAAACATTCTGCTATCCTGCGTTTATAACCTGGCTGACAGTCAAAATGTTTAAAGGATTACGAGAAAATACTTTTCAGCAACAGTCTGACCTCTGGACTACACATCAATCCATGGGAATATATATTGGGTACTGACTACACTATGCTAAGTAATATAAGCAGGATGCATTACACTGGTTTTCCACTGTCTAAACTGGAAAATATCAGCATTTTAGAGATTTAGTAGAGGGTTATAAATGGAGAGTGAAATATGAAACACAAATAGATACCAACAGTCCTGCTTGTGGACAGAAAACAATGCACTCAGTTGATTCGTTCCAACTGCAAAGAAAGTATAAAAAGGTCTAAAACCTAAACACAAATTAGAGCTTACACACATGACATAATGTTACAATAGAATGGTATAGATATTTAATGCTGCTGAACCAGATTGTTGAGAATATCCCTTACTGATACACTTATACGCCCTGAAATTCCTTGGTTTAGACACAACATAACATGCTCTCCACAAAAATGAGGTTGTAGGCTGAGGATTATGGGAGTACAACATCGGGAGTTGTATACACAAGCATCTTTTTGGACATTGTATAATTAACATTTCCTATTGATCAACCTAACTGTGTATAGTTAGGCTTGTGTATATGAAAATCCATTTTCAGTTCAGACCACAGGACTGCTATGGCCATTGTAAATCAGAGATTTTGTGTTTCCTTAACCATTCGTGTTGATCTAGTATGTCTGGCTCATATAAGTCCCATGTCTAAAGATCGTGGCAGAGGCAATCAGAATTTTGGCTTAAATATCCAGCTATATCCAGCTGATTTTGGACAGTTTGTTCATGGAAATTTTTGTTAAGACCCTAACTGTGATTAATATTAACTTTAACTGCCTATGTGTTTTTATATCCATTACCTTCACAAGCTCACATTTTTGCACAAGGAAAACAATACAAGGTTAAAGGCATTTTAGAACACATACAATACAAATTATAAATTTTATAATAAATTAGAGAGAGAGATGCTGATAGGGTTAAAATGAGGACAAAGCAAGCTGAAAAAAGGTCCTCAAATTACTTGACCCATACAAAGTATAATGTTTCCTCTTTTAGTTGTGTTAAAAACAGGAACACAAAAATGTTGAACTGTCTAGAAGAGGTCTGAAAACCTTTAGGTGTCAGGTTGCCATCCATGGTCCTGGAGAACCCCTTGTCCTGTACATTTTAGTGTTTTCTTTGCTTTAACACTCCTACTTCCTCATATAAAAGTCTGTAAATTTGTTGATTATTTGAATCAGGTGAGTTGGGAGCAGAGAATGGGGAGTGGTCCAGGATCAGGGTTGGGAACTTGCTCTATGTTAAAAAAGATAAGGACAATATCAGGTAAAATGTGAACAATCAGCTAGAAGCAGTAAGAAGTGGGAACAAGCTAAATTTGGACGACGAGATCAGACAGAAAGAGTGAGGAATGAAAGACGTCTGGCTAAGCCTTGCCTTGATGGAGCATTTGTGTGATCAGTCTATTCCTCTCTAAGCTCTAAGAGTTTTGGCTGAGAGCCAATCAGCGGCTGTCAGAGTGAAGGTAAATCATTTTGAACCTAAGAGAGCAACAGTGAAAAATGATGGCTTGGGTACTGCTGAGCCCAGGCTTTATTCCGACAGCATGTCTGGGCCAGGAATCCCTAGCCATCTCAAAATAAATGAAGCAATTTAAGTCTAAATGGAAAACATTCTAATTAAATGGAAACAGGGAGAGAAAATCCCCAAGTCCTTAGTGCACTTTTGCAAGCTTTTGTTTTATGTATATATATACTGCATATACTTATATGAAAAAGATTAAAATGCATACAAAAAAAAAAGATTAAAATAAGCTAAAGCCAAAAAGCTGTGTTAAGTGTCAACATAGCTTTGTGTTCTTGCACTTAAGTCCAATTTATGGCAAGAGGCCCATTTCATATATAAGCTAAGATGTATACCAACCTGTCATACTGCCCTTACAAAAAGCATACACTAGACTAAACAAAGACAAACCTAAACATGACCTTTTTTGTTAACAAGGTCTGTCCTTAAGGAAAGCATGTACTACCCACAAGTAGGTGCCAAACTTTAAACCTCCTACTTCCTGTGATAGTTATGTCACTAATAAAACAGTAAAAACCCAAAGAACTTTTTCACCCAACACCCAAACAGCCCCACAACGTCTAGCCTCCTATCTCCCAACAAAGCCAGAGGCCAAGTCGAGAGTAGACGACTCTGTCTTAAGTACCAAAGAGGAAGTAGGTAGGAATAGTGGGGGGCTGCGTATTCTCTTCTGTTTGTAGTTTCCTAAATTGCCCTCTCAATGGCATCCCCAAGCACACAGGATGTGCAGCTAATCCTGGCTCTGCAGCTTGTGGTTTACACACAGTGGGGAGGAGAGGGAACTAGCTGTAAAACATAGTCAGGCTGTTTTTGTTATTTAATGAGTTGGGTCCTCTAAGCCGGAAGTCAAGAAAAGAAATGCAATGAAGACACTAGAGTGTTTTGATCATCTTCTTATTCAAGAATACTACAGAGACCATAATGGGTTTAGAAGTGTAATATAAGAAGTGTGTTTAAAAGAGCATGCTAACATATGAAAATCCAACAGATCGTTAAGACTTTGCTCACTCTCCAGTCGACCCTTTCTGCCTCCCTGTTTATGAAGATTATCGTCTACTTTCATCTCCCCTCCTTCTTGTTCCAGTGCACGGCTGCAAACAGCATGGCAGCTAATGAGCCCTCAGCATCAGGTTTCGCTCACAGATTAGTGACAATGGGGAATTTGGTTGCAGCACAAACACGTGTGGCTGTTGGCACGAAAGAGTCCTACAATTCAATGCAAGACATGCACAATCAAAACTGTGCTGCTTCGACAAGAGTCTTTCACTCCATCTGGTCAGTTTTCCATCAAAGTTTAAACATCATGTATAGGAAATACAGAAAAACAGCACAGGTTGATGATAGAATAAGGCATGGGAGTTAAGAAAGGAAAGAAAACAAAAGCACTCCTGGTTTCTACCCTCATCTCCACCTCATTAATCACTGTCTGCCATGGAGGACACCTTGTGCTTATTTGTTTGCACTCTTTTACTCTCAGGGCTATCACAACATTCGGCCACAGTGACTGCTGGGAACATTTGTGCGTGATTAATCAAAGTAAATGCTGGAATGGCAGGACTGTGGAGAGAAAGGTGGAGCAGAAAGGAGACACTCGAGGTGAAGGATGGGGTGGAGTGGACAGGCCAAAGAAGTTCTATCAGTCCCTCCTGGATTTTGTGATTGAACAGAATGATACAAAAACAAGCAAACTCTGCTATATTCAGAGAAACTTGCAATTTTTAAAAAACACTGTCTTTTTTTTTTTTTTTATCTTTTTAAGACAATGATGCTTTGTCTGACAAACACACATTCATGTGTGTCAAACATGAGTAAAGCAATTATATAAAGTATAAAGGAGTCTTCACTGGTAAAGACAAATTCTTTGTTTGCAATTCAAGCAAAGAAATAGCACAGAAAGAGTAAAGCAAAGCTCAGAGGGGAAGAATCATCCATATCTTCCATTTAGTGCATTATCCCAAGAGCAATGAAGCTGTCAATAGTACTTATTATGCAAAAATCACACTGTCATTGGCAGTAAGATGGATGATGTCCAACACAGGGTGACGTCAATTTTTCAAAGGCACGGTTCAAAGCACAGAGGATAATTAACCACCTTTTAAATCAGCTGCAGGAACTATAAGGATCACAATATAATACGGTAGTGGACAGGGACACCCATTAATCAATATCACCACTGCTCTTATTGCCAAACTGAGGATTTAAGAATTTACTTCATCTTAGATTAAGTACAACTCAGAGCCTGATTCAGGAAAGGGTATTTAGAGATAGAAGGAAATGGAGAGAGGGGAGAGAGACAGAGACAGAGAGTCAGAGAGACTGGGGATTAGTATAGTATAAATGGATTTTTTGCAGGCTCTAGTGCGCTGGTTCTTGAACTGATTACAGCCTATAATCCACTGTGCTGAAGGCAATCTGCATGTGGAAAAGACAGAATTCAGAAAACAAACACAACGCAGACACCATTAACTCACTCTTTCCCACAGTGCCTAATACCGATCCACTGTTTCTCATAGATCTTTATGACACTAAAACATAATACTCTGAACTAGTTGAAAAGAAAAAGTGTGCAAGTAAATTTGACCTCTCAGGCTTTAAACACCTTTGTGTTCTTTGTGGGGTTTTTTTTTCTTATCAAATCAGGAAAACAGCAAATAAACGGATTTAAGTTACAAATGCCACTAGCCTGCTTTATACTGATTAGCAACAAGATAAACATCCTGTACATTCACATCTGTCTAAATTCAGGATGCAATATGTGAGTAGAGTAGAGAGTAGAGAGTACTTTATTAACCACTGAGGGGAAATTTGGTGTTACAACAGTCATAACACCAGAGAACAGGGAGAACAGAGTCATAACAGTTCAGGAGACTAACGTGCACAATAAACTCAAAATTTACCACAAAGAAAGAATGAATGGAACTGGAAGATAAAGTAATAGGCCATTTACTTTTAAACATGTAAACATGACCCAGTACATGAATAGTGACATTTATGTAGGGAGGTGGAGGTATGGGGTAGATAACACTGAATTGCAGAAGTTTTTTTCAGTATTCATATCAAACTAGAGACAAGAGACCACTAGAGTGGAGAGACAGAGAGAGAGAGTGAGAGACAGAGAGAGAGAG
>JAOTRN010000002.1:11934168-11947293 GCA_028566695.1 Bagroides melapterus
AATGTAATGAAATAAAAAATACACACAGAGCATAAATGTGGGATTAGGGATGCGTAAGCATGTCCGCAGTCCGTGCCTGAGGGCTTATTTGCAGGCTCAGGGGTCAAAGGTTAAAGGTTGGCTAATAGGGCAGCTTCAGGAGGTCTGCACAGCAGTGCTCCCACTTCAAAAACCGGCCTTCAAGTGCAATGACCTCTGACATTTGCTCTTTCCTCTCTGCCCCCTGCAATCACTGTGCACCAGTATATACACAAGCATGTCTACAGCAGCCTCAGTGCTTATTTAAGAGGTGATTATACAAGACTCAGGTACGTATATAGACGCACACTCTGATTAACATCTCTGAGAGAAAAAACCATCCATTAAAAAAGCACTACATTTTGCTAGTGTCACAATTCTAACAGATGACGTTCCTCCAGGAATTTAGCTACAATTTTCATGAAATTCATTTAAGTTGACTAATCAGGACTAAAGTATTTGCACATGCTTTGGCACTTCAAAACCTCAAACAATCCCTCTCCACCCAAACACACCACAGGAACAAGAAGGCTTCCTCTCTAAGCACTCTTTCTCATGCACTACAGGAAACAGAAGGCTCTGGCCTCAGACATTAAAAATGATCCACTCTTGGGTCTGCTGTTAAATATTTACAGGTTGTCACTGAGAAAATCAGCAGCTGCATCAGAGAAACACTGAGCGGAATACGGTACAGCTAAAGAGTTTCTGTGGTCATCTACATCTTTAGAAAACTCAAACTATCCGCACACTTTTGTGAGTGGAAAAAAAAAGCATCCATGACACTTGGCTTTCTACATACAGGTCTCCTTTAACATTAAAGTGGTAATTTTGTTAAAAGTGGCTCCAGGCTAAACAGAAAGAGATTGTTGTCTTTTGCCAAGGTTAATAATTATTCCCCTTTCTAATTAGCTGTCTAGGTAATTCCAGACTATATGTAATAGTTTTATGAAGAGAGACTCTTTGGCTGGGAATCTAAAAGAAAGCCTTTGAGGAGATGAAAAATATACAGTACAGATATGTCAAGAGTCTTTTAGATGCGATCATAAACACTGAAAATGGGACACACATCGAATTATTAATTATTAATCTGTCACCATCATCTTTAATATATTCGTTTATTTATCTATCTTCCGAGCAGCTTTACACACCTAATGAGTCTGAGGAACAAACAACGCATAATTATCTCAGTATGTCTAAGGAGTTTCTGTCTATACTGTAGGTCAACAAAGCTTAGTGATGTGATCAAGTGTATTGTCAAACACACAACGTTTAATATCACACGGTGTATCATTAACATTGCATGATCTTCACTGAGATCCATTAAGTTCACAACTGGTGAGTCAATGACAGTATAAACTGGAGGTGCTTATAGTCCTCTAGCTGACAATTTTTCAGATCATCTAAAGTATACAAACTATATAATATCCATATATAATAAAATTACAGTATAAAATAAACAACATAATATTTTAGAATGTCTCTCCTTAGTTTAGTTAGTTCTCTCCTTATTTTTATTCATTAGTTTTTTATTATTTTGGTTTATGGCTCATTCTTGACTTTTTCATTCGTACTTTCTATTCACAGTAATAACTATCACGGATATGGATAGAATTAAATTCTTGAGATATCTCAGCAAAACAGACAAGTCTGGCTGATTTTATCAGTATCCACCTGCAAGAAAGTGTTATAATCATACGTTCGTGCAGGTGGATATTGAAAGATTGAATGAAAAATGTCCATTTAATAAGAGGCCATTAGAGGAAGTTACATATGAACAGAGGTGTTGACTTCCCCTCACACGGCGACTCATATGAGTGTGATGGATGGAACGAGACAGAAAAACAAAAGCGGGCCGACATTTTCGGAAGCGCACATTGTGCACAGGTCGTAGAGAGCATCCTGGGAAGGAGGTCAACATTGCTGAAATGATTAAGTGCATTCCCACAAAAGTTTCCTTTCCTAAACATATGCAGCAGGCCAGGCTCATTAGTGGGATTTAAGCAACCGCCCAACGCCTATATGTGTGTGTGTGTGTGTGTGTGTGTGTGTGTGTGTAACCTAAGGAGCTTCCAGAACTGCCCTCCACTGTATCTCTCTCAGTGTTTGTTGGTCTACGCTATCTCCCCTTACTTCCTGTGAAAACAGGAAATGACAGAATAGGAAAGTGCTATATTCATGTGCTTTTGGCCACAGGCCTGTCTCTACAGTTCTGAAGACAGGGTTATGTAGGGTGTGACCTGCAGTGGTGTTATTTTTAACACTTCAACAAAGAGTAGGCTGATCCTTTTTACAGCTGTTGACACTTTAGTTACTTTCTGCTATTGAGCCGGGATAAGTTGATGCACCAGCCTTAAGTATTGTTATTACAATTCAGTAAAGAATCACTCTAGAGACACAGAAGGGCCCTTTTGAGCACAGTAGGAGCTAAAAGAAATTTAGAGCTATGTTAGAGACTGAAACAAATAATAATAAATATGTCTTTTGTGAAAGAATGGGTAAATAAATACAACAAGGCTGTGGGCTTGTCTTTGTGCAGGTAGAATTAGATTTATGTATCAGTATTCGGAGGGTAGAGTGAGCTCTTTGAAGGTCATAGGAAGGTGCTGACAGGGCTTTCACATCTCTCTGCACTCGTATTTTTGGGCGTTGTGCGTTCTTTTATGTGTTCAGGAAGCCGCTCACTGGGAGACACAACAAACCCCCCACAACTCTCTCTGATCTTCTCTGGGCCATTGTTTGAGAGTCAATTAAGCATTGTCTAGCACGCGCATACAAAGCCCCTCTCCCACACACTCTCAAACATGCTCAGTTGAAAACAGGCACACTCAGACAAGCACAGAGAGAGTAAAGTTGATCTAAAAAGGAACACATTTACACTGCAGGCCTTATGATTTTCTACGTTACACATTCCAGTTGTGTGGAAAAACAAAAAATCAACCAAAAAAAAACAGTACGCATGAGATTTTCAGAGTACAAGACAACAGGAATAGTACCTTCAACAAAGGGTAAGAGGCAAAATAATAACTAATGAACAAGCTATTTAGCAAGCACATTTGCTGTCCTGCTAATCACAGCATTCCAAAGTGTAAAGACAAGAACCATCTGCATACCTACATGTTTGCATACCAAATAAATCAGTGAACAGATGCACAGAGACTTGTTATGTTGTGCACTGGCTGCCTGGACATGCACTGGACAACAGGGGGCCACCTCCTGATTACGCATCCTTTTCACACTGAGTTTCCCACACTCTAAAGGCCAGAGCCAGAAGTAGTCCGACCACGTTCACACACCTTGGCCGGACAGATGTCTCAGAAAATCCCACCTTGCTGTAGACAGACTAATAAAACTGCAGGAATCTAAGACCACAGGGACAGGATGACAACTTCTTTAAGAAGGCAAAAAAAAACTAAGGGTTATAAATATTTGTATATGTAACAGTTGAGTGTTGGCCTGAACATATTAGTAGGTTAATTTATTCTACCACAGACGTGTCCAGGCTCTTACTAAGGATGAGCGAATAAACACTATAAATTCATCATTGTAAAAGTATTGTGCACGTTGATGTTAAGAAGTGTGGTCTTTCTCTTTTCCTACAAACTTCACTTGATCCTTTCTGGTAAGCTTTCAAAAACATAACCCAAAAAAGAATTCCTGCTCCTCCTATTTGTGTCTTAATGGTCTCATGTAGTGTGTATGTACAGTGTAGTGTGTATGAATGCTACAAACAAAAAAAAAAAATCATAAATGGGTGCATCAGTAGAATTTGATAACTCTTCATGTCAACATGTTGGATGCTTTATTGATCTCAGCCACCATAAGAGAGATAAAAACGGACTGGCATTATGGGTAATGGCTACTTTAGGAGCGTGCTTCCATTAGTAAGAACAAAATTTATATTTACTGTTCTCAGTTCCCATCAACAAACAATTTCTTCCAGTCAAAAACCCATTCTGGGGATCAGAGAGAAATCTTCATACAGGACTAAATAAGATAGAAAAGGGCTTAACACTGTAACTGATAGTTTATTGACGCTATGTGAAACTTTGGCACAAGACACTTTCACGTCTGCCACTTCTATTTTTATTAAGGATGCTGAACAGCAATGTAATAAAAATGCTACACAATTACATTCTAACCTTAAAGCCTCAAGCATGCCATGCAAAGTTGTGAACACAGGAACCAAAATGTACAGCATAAAAGCCCTTCTGCAAGTTCACGGTCCTGCCTGTGCGTTTTAATGGGGTGAGTGCTTCTGGAGCGTTAGTGCCGCTGAGGACCGGCGTGCCGTGGTGTGCGTGGGAAATACAGCACAGAGGCTCGTAAAGTGAGGTGTGAGTTAAAGGAGCTGACATACTGCAGAGATAAAAGACAAGCTCTCCAGGAGGACACTGCCATTCTGACATCATAAAACCTCACTAAAGTAACTACAGCCTACGAGATGGACACGTCCACAGTGACATCATAAATAGTGTCAGCGGAACAGAAAGGCGAATACAGACCACTCTCACTGTGACACCACATGGTAACAGATTAGAAAACTTTTAAAGCGACATCATAAACATTCTCAATGTAACTAGCAGGACATTGTGATTCGACAAAATACTGCCATGACAGCGACAGTAAATGTTTTCAAGAGACAAAGATGGCATGGGATAAGAGGAATACAAGACTTTAGCTAATTTGCTGTAATGATCGGTTTGGGGTGGGAACAGCATCACACTACCCTGTCTTTATTATTATTATTTTCCTATAACAGCTCATCCCATCATGCTTTATTTCTTACTAACTAAGCCATCCCTTTTAAAGGGAGGAAAGCATTTCAACATTTATATCGCATAAACAGAAAAAACACTAAGTATATACATATATTGCAGGTCTAAATAAGACATAGCAAATACATTTACTCAATAAACCTGAGGCAAACAAGACAACACCCTGTGCTTGGGGAATATAGCAGTATCTTTGACATGTAGGATTTGTAGGTTTATATTATGATATTTTTGTACATTTTGGACAATATTGGTATATTACATCACAGCCCCTAAAGCCACTTGTTTCTTGTCATCTTGAGGTTTGACTGCTATAACTCACTCCTGGACGTACACTGGTACAAAGCTGTGTCCGATACAGAATGCAGCAAGATTTATGTTTATATGATTATAAGATTTATGAACCTATACAAGTTCACCTACGTCATAATACTACTGCTTCTCCTCCATCCAGTCCCTGTAGCTGCCTGCATCAGGGTTAATACACTGATCCTTGCCAAAAACAGACCAGCAGTCACCTATACCTACTGTCATTTATCAAGTCTGCTTGGTGCCACCTGACTCAACCCAGGATCCCTCAAAACACAAGAAAGAAGTGTATCAAGATGCAATGAACTTTTTGTTCAATGTGCAATGATTATTTTTTTAAATAATCCTTTATTCTTCTCTGTATGTACTACACGTCACAGTAAACACATTTGGGAATGCAATCTAAAAAAACTAAAGTAAATGTGACACAGTCACAGTCACAGTCACAGTCATAGATCTTCATAGATCTCTGTTTTTTTCCTGCTTTTCTGAATGCAAAGTTCTTTGACCTTATGTCATATGAATTAGAGCCATATAGTCTTCATGTGTGGTGGCAGAACATAGAGCTGTTGAACCACATGCCCACATGTGTGCAAATTCTTTAAACATGCAGCAAAATCTGAGTAAAGATCACTCATAAGTCAGAATTGGAAAACATCTAGCACTTTCTCATTTAGATCACTGTACAGCTCATCATTAATCTGTGCCCAGTGAGCAGACAAAAGGGTATATTTCACTGAATACACCATCCTCAATCACTATAACAGTTTATCCTGTCATCTTTTTAAAAAAAGTTCAAGACTCCTCCTATCAGCAATCAGGAATCTATAGCCTACAGTGAAGTGTGATGCGCCGTAGCTTTTGCGCCATGCTTTATCTTATCAGAACTCCAGGCAAGCAGCACAGAGTACAGACGAAGATGTCCTGAGATCAAAGATCAAAGACTTGACAATACTGCATTATTTGCATTTTTTGTAAAAACAAAAATCAGAATGAGGATAAAATTAAAAATAAATTTATTTCCCACTACAGCAATCACAAAACATGAACAACAGGAGAATGTGTCTCAGTGTTTGTATCTTTCCTACTCGGTTATATACCTGAACACTGTTCTGAAGAAAATACAGAAATATGAAAAGGAGAAAATATTCTGAACTGATAAGTCTGTGCAAATGACAAAAATTACTGTCCAAAGGAGAAAAAAAAACAGCTTTGCGGATAATTTGCTTAATGAATACATGAATGGAGTAAAACAAAGTAGTTTTGCAAAAGAAACAAGACAAACCATCTCTCTGTCAGAAATAACATGTAAATGGAAAACAGTTTTAATATATATATTCATAATATGATTTTTCTCAATCGTTCATTTGCCCCACACTACACAGAGAGATTCACACATTTGCATGCACACACATACACACACACACCACACACATGATAGGAGACCCTGAAGCGTGAAATGAGCCTGGGCATGAACTTCGACTAGAATTTTCATGCTCAGATTTACAGAACCCACATAGGAGCGTGAGCGTCAAACACTGGGGGATAAATAAGGGCATACCAAGGATGCATCACGCAAGGCACACACAAACACAAACGCACACACTCAGATACACACACTGTGTATACACACTCCCTAGGCTAACATCACAGCATTTCCTATGAAACCAGGCAACGTTCTGAATTTTAATCCTGGTATTGCACCACCATGTTGCTTTGCCTAAACGATGAGCTATTGATAACTATTATATTGAAATATTGTATCAGGCATGTTGGAGGAGGAATACGCTTCAAACTATACAGTGCGCTGGAGTTTAGCCAAGTCCTGGTTTAGCGAGACAAATGAATATTTCGGCTGACTGGGTACAAATGAGATCCACAGGCAGAAACACAAGTAGCTCTTTCTTTGCCCATTGAAATAGCAGCAGTTTTACTTTGTTGAATTTGAATCGATCTTGGCAGCTTTAGAAAATGTGGCTGTATGTCATTTCGCTCATATTCATAAGGATGGCTGAGCGATCTGGAGCTCGTCTGGGTCAAATAAACTTGATCGATGTGTAACAGGCAGGAAAAAACACCCAGTGCATCATGCTGCTACAGCTGGTCATACTGCTTTAGGATGGTCTGTTCCAGCTTCCAGAGTGGGTTTGCTTTGGCAAGCCAGTGCCTTGTTCATGCCAATCGAACACAATCAGGGAGCCAGTGTATTAATGGAAGGGTTTTAGTGTTCTAACGTGAAGCAGCCAAGGGACATCCGCTTTGGTTTGGCTTTAGGTTTTTTATGATTTATTTTTAACTGGGTCATCATCTCTCTCACTCTACATTCTCACTGGTCAAACTGTCATGAGACAGTATTAGACCTGAGGGATAGAATTAAATATTTCTTTTTAATATTTTCCTTTGACTTCAGCCTTTAAGAAGGCTGTTGACAGGTTTAATATTGAATACAACTACAATAGAAACATTTAGAAATGTAGAAAATACAGCACATTCAAATTTAAATAACAATCTTTTTGTCTGATACATTTAGTCAATTATAGTTAACATGATACAACTGAATGATTGAGAAACATGTATGATATTAAGATGATAACATGAAAGGTGAAAACCTCACCCATGAAGAGCTACTCTCCTACTGAGACTGTAAGAGTAGATTAGAGTAGCAGAGCTCACACTCAACTAGAGCTGAGCTGATGAAGATTAGCAAAGGTCTAAAAGACATTAAACTGATGTTTCCACAAATACCCATTAACTCTTTCAGCTGTGCATGCAGTATCCTCTGTCTGACCATTTACAATGTCTGTCTAAGAACGTTAAAAAAAAAAAAAGCACAGACAAGCAGACTGCCAGATGTCTGAGAATCTAAGCTTTTTGGAGCCAGTGGGAGACGACCCACACTGTCCTGCTCTTTTCTTTTATCTTGTCTGCAATCAGGCTGCTCTGATAACAGACAGGACTAGGCACGGAGAAAGGAATGGATATTATACTAGTTAAAGCATTTCAAAATGCATTCTTTCGATCTGATATAAAAATGAATCATCTGCCACGTATCTCCACCCAATACCTTCAATAAAATACACATATACTCAAGCATACAGTCACATGTACAAATCTAAAGCCTCTCTTGAACCTGATCCTCTCTCTCACCCTCTAGCACAGAGCTGTTTCCTCTTGTTGTTACCAATCAACAACAGAAAGTATGGTTATGACACCAAAGAAATGTCTTTTTTTACTTTTCACACCTGTCTTTCTTCACAGTCATCTCTCCTGGCTCATTCTTTCATCTCATCTTCTTAGAGCAGTGTCAGTGCTCCTTCTATGCTTTCTTTTCCCATCTTCTGTTGCTCTCTTTGGTTTTGTCAATCATCTCCCACACGTCTCTCTCTCTGAGCTGTGACTGATTCCTGCTGCTCAACTCTGACATCTGACATCAGATTATAATTCTACAGCTCCACTCTGCTGTCTGACATACTGCTTATATAACCATAACGCTTTTTAAACGCATCCACTTCAAGGCTATTTGCTCAATACAAAGTGTACAGCTCTTCTGCGAGGCTTGAATTTTACAGATAAAAGATTAGAAATATGTAAATACTGTTATCATGTTGCTGCTGCATTCATGAATCCTAACCTGAATTTATCAAATTCTGCACTGTTAAAATCCAGATTTCAGATTACTGTATTCATGCATTTAGACTTTAAACTATCAAAAATGAATCCTTTAAAAGTGATATACAGTGATATTGATATTGCTTGAGTCATATTATAAAGATATTTGGACATGGAATTGATGTGCTTGTCTACATATTCCCAATTTTAAATAACTACTAAATAGTTACTCCAGATGAAATGAATGGATGAATAAACAGTCTAAAAAATATAAAGGACACAGATATTTTTTAAACACTATCACCTGGCACCTGTTCTTCTGTGGGTCAGTCAATAGAAACCCTAGATCACATAAAAGAGTGCACAAACTGACAGGAAGGTCAAAGGCCAATCAAAAAATAATTACAAAAGTAAGCCACAGGCGACTAGTCTCTCTCTCTCTCGCTCTCTCACACTCTGTCACTCTGTTACAGAGGCTAAAACCGTTTAAAAGGAAAAACATACAAAAAACTTTTTTCAGCCATTACAATGTATAAACTACACACATCACTGTACTATGCTCTAACAGCACTCAGCATCAGCACATAGACAAACAGTAAACATTTTCTCATTACATCGCCTAGCTTCCCTTCACAACTGCAAATAGTGTGTGTCCTTCCCAGGGAATAAATGTCTTGAAGGCTAATCCACAAGCCTCTAGTGGCCGAGACGTGTAACTTCACTTGTCATACATCTATAAGTGAACCCATCTCCAGCATTTAAAGAGGAGACACAATGAGTCTCACAGAGCCTGTCAATCAATAAGCAAGGATCAAATAGTGAAAATCACACATTAGTCAGTGCATTAGTCACTGCAAGTGTTCCTCTATTCTGTCCAAGACATTTCTGTGTGCCAATTAGTTCATGATCAACCTGTCGTGAGGAAAATATAAAGATATCCATGAAAATATCATTTTTAAACTATAACATTTTACCTTCAAAAATATACAAAGCAATAAATGGGGTTTTAAAAAGGAGACAACATAAAACGATTTATCTAATCAGCTAAACACACAGCTTATCTCTGAACAGCTCCCAGTTCAAATATATGCTTAACGTGCACCTCTGACCACGGCTTACATGAGCAAATCTAACACCTGCATAGGGGTTTCATCAATCCTCTATTGTTTCCTGTGGTGCAAAGCTGGTCTTTAACCTGTGGTCTGCAATGATGAAGGATTTAAATAATTATAACCAGTTACACCAAAAGTGAGAGCGGCGTGCTAAAAGCTCCATCTCCAGAGTGGTGCTCTTAACCTGCTCTCATTTATTTCACTCTGACAGGCATTCACATGTGTGTCCAATACTACCAGGCGTTCAATCTCCTCCGTCACGCTCTTCCACCTTTTGGGTTCAGCTTGATTTCAGCATGTCCACTCACTGTTTCACCCAGAAGGTACATTTCACACCAAATCACCGGAAGGGCACATGTCAAAGTCTCTGTCACTGTGGAATGAATGTTAGCAACTTGATTAACGTTAAAGGGAACTGAGACTATTCCTATAAATTTAAGGGGTATTTCCGGCTGTACTCTTGTAAAATGTCCGTGTATGTCACATCCCTTTAACAGAAGAAAGTGATTTCTGAGAACTGCAGAAATGTTATTGCCTTAATAAAAAAGAGAGCCAACAAAAATTATATCTCATAAATCATAAATGAAAATTCTCCTCAGCAAACAACACAGATATGCAAAAGCTGCTGTGCAAGCCATGTTAGTGCCAAGTGCCAAACAGCATGAAAGAGAGGAAAGAACTAAATGTGAAACCATTAGGGTAAACTGATTGATTTATAGCAGGTGCTCAGGCATGTGTAAGGGCAACCCTTGCCTGCAGGGATCAGGGTGAAGGATGGGCCAAGCCTGCCGAACCAGGACTTCCAGTAAGAGCTTACCTTTCCCTTCAACTGGCCTGCCTTCCCATGAGAAAAGTGCAGGTTAATAAGAAAGAATTGTCAGACCTATCAACATGCAATTTAGCTATTTCCCTCCAGCATGTATTCACAACAAGTCTCATAGGAGTTCACATGAGGAACTTTGCTCAAATATAAATTTAAGTTTTGATGCAGGAAGGTGGGGGATAAAATAAAAATAAATGTATTTAATGCATTTAATAAAATAAATAAAATTTATTAAAAAAATACATACATACATATTTAAAAATATATATATAAATACATACATATATATATATATATATATTACTGAATTCATTTCCTGATATTCAATCCCACACCAACCCCAGCACATTCATAAGGAATATCTCAGATTTATTTCTTTCTTCTCTTTCCCTTTCTTTCTCTTACACATATAATCATGCTTCAACAAGAATCAGATTTTCATAATAAAAGACTCTTTCCAAATCTGTCTATGTGCTGACGTTCAGAGACACCAGTTACAGCCAAGGTCAGGCAAGTAGGTTCATGTCATCCGCTGTATCAGGTGACACATTCAACCAGAAAATGACCAAGGGCTACAGGTGCTTTTGACCTGAAAGAATTTAAAATGTCGTAGAGATCACAACACAGACCTTGTAGACCCTTGGAGATCTAGTGACCAATTGTAATAGATGACAGCCACTTCAGACCCACTAAGCAGACAATACAGATGAAAAATCATCCACCTCCAAGCAACAATTCATCTTATTAAATCTGATACCAGAGGTCCAACCACAATGGAAGGGGGTAAAAATTCTAGCCCATATAGTATGGTTGAACTAACCCAGGTGTTCAAGCTCCTCAGTCTTGTTGAAAGATCTCATAATTGTAGTGCACAATGCAACTGGAATCCAAGACAAGATTTGTAGAGCTCTCAGGTTCCGTCTTACTAGTTAATCCCTATTTACAACACTGTAATTTCAGCATAACTTCGACCATTTGTGTCACCCCTTTAGAAGTCACATCACCAATGCTTAAACAGTTCAAGATCGCTCACGATTTTGTGACAAGTTAAGCACCGAATCATTTTTTTGTCAATGAATTCTTTGCACTTTGTGCTGTGTTAAGCATCCAGACATTTCATCAAGACTTCCAATGTTTAGGTATTAAATGCCCCGACATTGAAGTAAATGAACTATTGAGCTACGAGATGCAGCACTGTGTGAGAAGTAGTGCCCATACCTTAGGCAAAGAATCATTGACAATAAATAATAAAACAAAGGATGCAGAGAACCCTGGGCTAGCCCTGTGGAAAAATGCAGGCCCATGAAAAGCTGTGGGGCGTGAAGAAAGACTAATTGCCACCTGCTAAACACGCACACTGCAGAAGACTATAAAGAAGCAGCTTGTCACCAGAGCATCAGTGCTGACCAAGCGTTTCCTGGACTAAGTGTGACTATCAGCTGTCTGGAGGAAACGTCTCAGAAAATCAGCCCTGGGATCAGCTTATAAACTCAGTGCTGTACAGGCAACGCTGAGTTTGTCTTTTAAGTCAGTACAGCACAAACTGCTCACAAAACTGCTACTGCTAGAATAAAAAGGAAAGAATGACCCCCAAACGGTTTTAGAGATCTGACTGTCCACTCTGCATGTGCATGGTGCTAATTAAATGTGTAATAAATGTTTCATGCTAATACTAGTCCCTGTGCCTGTGAGGTTTCTGGCAAAATATAAATACACCACAGAATGATCATTAAAGCCAAAAGCACTCCACAGGACCACAGTAATCATACCGTAACTAAACTAAGCTTTCACCATACACCTTTGTAATATTTGATTTTTGGTTGCTAATATTATTGTGAATTGAACATATTTATGCTATACCACATATTAAAATCTCCACATGAATTATCACACGCAATCAGGGATATAAACAAAGTTGAATTAAACTTCAGCAGCAGTTTCTTACTCCATAATAAACAGTAAATCAATCCTTAGGAACCTGTATCAGCCATGTGTCGAAGTTCAGGTCAGGTAAGCACACTGTGTCCCAGTTGGACAATACATCCTTTCTGCTCTTTAGCTGAGGAAACTGATCTCCCCTCCCTAAAAAGCAGCCTCCCATGGCGGTTGCACCCACAGCCTCATTAAGCCATCAGCACAGAGTCTGATAAAGTAATAATCCTCTGCTCTAACCTCCTTCCGCCATCTCTAAACCTAGTGCAGACCACACAGGAGCAATGATCTGCATGGTCAGGCAGTCCAGAGCTCTTTAAGTTCCCATGCTAAACCAGTTCCAGGAGCCCAGTGATGGAGGAAGGCACAAGATAAGGAGAAGGGGGGGGTTGGCTGCAGATATAACTACGCCCTGAATTCTGTTTATCCAAGTAAAAGGACTGAGTATTGGATGGTATACCACACATGCACAAACACACACACACACACACATATACACATACAAAGCGTCCTCTGTCCTATCTGTTAACCTGGAGAAAAGCAAATGGGG
>JAOTRN010000002.1:11985580-11997275 GCA_028566695.1 Bagroides melapterus
TAAAATACTTAAAATGTATGAAAGTAGAACTAAATCACCAGAGATGGGAATTGTAGTCTATAAAATCTATATCTAAACTCTATAAATATATAGACACCAAATGAGAGTGTTATCAAGTCTTCATTTACCTTCAGGAGCTAAAATTATTGTGTAATTTAAGCCAGGGCAGGCAGCATGGTGCTGGTGTGGTTAACAATGCTACCTATCAGCATCATGGTCTCCAGCTTGATACTGAGCTCGGTTTACTGCCTGCTTAGCAGGTTCTCCTGTTATCCATGTAAGTTTCCTCCATGTTCTCTGGTTTACACTCAACTCTCAAAAACATGCTAGCGGGTTGTGTATAGACTGGTGTCTCAACCAGGTTGTACATCTGTCTTGTACTCTGTGTTTCTGGAGAGGTTGTGATCCACCATTTACATTCATGGCATTTAGCAGACACCCTTATCCAGAGCAACTTACATTTTATACAGCTGATTAAGGGCCTTGCTAAGGGGCCCAGCAGTGGTAGCTTGGTGGAGCTACCACGTCCCTGACCAGGGTAAGCTGCTTACAGAAGATAAATGAATCAATGACATTTCATTTGAGATTTTGTTTTCTTTTGTGAACCTTTCTTGTATTTTTACTTACTTGAACTTTTCTATTTCAACTTTTACCACAGTATGTCCTTTGATAAATAACCTGAGAAAGAATCCGCCTCAGTTGTCTGACTTGGTATACCCCTCTCCCATTTCTGAGTATCTCTTATGTAGAGAACCACTCTGTTTTCAAAATGTGTTGCATATGTCGCAAAACAGCCCCATCTGTCAATACACACTCATCTCCAGTGCAGTAAATACAGTAACATTTCCCTGCTTTCTGAGTCATTATTTGCAGTATTGCAAGCATTTTGCCTGGCAGTCTCACTGTGCAAACAGAACAAGAGCTGATTTATATTTGCTGTACAATGCCAATAGTCTTCCGCAAAGAGCTCAGTAGGAACAGCTGCAGCAGACAGGGCGGGAGGAGAGCTTGGCTCTTTGCTCTGGTACTGAGGACGCAAAGGGACAGGGAACCGACTGGGAGCAATTGTCTTCAGTATGATATTGAAATGCTGAGCCATTTTGGCCAGATACTTGAGAAAAGACAGCTCTCTGTTGCCAAGCCCTGGTGCCAAGTGTAAGTGAATAAATTCATTCTGACAGAGATTTGAGAGAGATTTATTTTGCTTTGTAAAAGATCTTGTTGGTATGTCTTTTGAGTCATAGACAAGATAACACATTATTTTTAACACATAAACAAGTACTGTTAATGTTAGCTCCTTCTCGTTGGCTAAGAATGAATATTGATTAAATCTGACTAAGCTAAGTTGAACGCTTTCCTGACCAACGAAGATATAAAAACAGAAAAATGGGGCTGCAGGCAGTACTGCCACATTACTGCTCCAGGGTCCCAAGTTCAATCCCGAGATCTTTTGGCATTTCACATTTTCTCTCTATGACCATGTGAATTTCCTCCAGCTTCTCCAGCTTCCTCCCACCGCCCAGAAAGATGGCACTAGGTGGATTGGTCAAAATTGCATTTAGTTGTGAGTGAATGTGTGCATGTGTGTATGTATAGTGTCCTGCAATAAACTGGCATTGCATTCAAGGTGTATCTTATCCTCGAGTTCACAGGATATGCTTGGGATCCTCCACTATCTTGACTGGGATAAAGGTGACTGAAGAAGGTCTGTGCTTTTGAATGCCATTTTAATGAATCAGCTACAAGCAAATACAAAACCCAATTGAATAAATGCTTGATTTGCTTAGAATATGAGTCTATCCAGCATGTGGTAAGTTTCACGATTTGCAAATAAAACACCAGACACTTTAACTAAGGAAGTGTCAAACTCACATTCAACATATCACGTCGACAGTCTGGCCAGCTTCTCTCAGAGAACGGCTCATCGTACTGGCAACATGAGTAGTTACTCTTATCTCTGTGGGTGTGTTTAGTTGTTTACTTTGTAGAATTGCAATGTAATAACAGCAAATCACTTAGACACAACTACTACACCACCGATATTGGCTGGTGAGGAAGCAGCTCCAATCGTCTGCAGACTGATTTACTTCACTGTCTGTATTTTCAATATGCGCATTCCTGTCTAAGCCACCAGATTCATTTTGGCAGAGTTGCTTTACTAATATAATTTATAACTGCTGTCTGATATTGCTCCTACTCAAACACACATATACACACAGATAAGGTCAACTGAGTTCAAGTTTCCTACTAAAATGTCTGTGACACATCTGTTTTGGAATCCGAGACTATTTTCAATCACCCAGTTCTCATTTCTATTTTGGAGGCTGTGTTTTAAATCGGGAGTGTGATGAGATTGGCTTTTTCCGGAGCATTCTTTCTGAGCTAAACAATGAATCCTCTGTGCTCAGACACGAAGCGTGAGATGGCTGATCATGGACCTGCTCTGTTTCTTGACTCATAATGAATATGCCATATGTGCGAGAGGAACGTCTGATCACAGATCATCCAAGTGGAGGAGGGTTTTCCTGCACTGACCTGTAGGTGATCATGAACACTAAGATTTCGTTGTTGAGCCACTATTCTCCGTATGGAAAGTCTTCTGTGTGTATTCCCTGCTGAGTCAGCACAGGCTTTGCTTACAACTTTGTCTCAGATACTTGGCAGATCCTTGTCTCCACTCGTGTTTCTACACCGGCCCACTGAGTTTACACGTTCTCACCGTCGCGACACTGTGTGGCGAACTGATTTGTGTGATATGGACAGGGTCTATGAGTGTGCCTGAGAGATGACCTCATTAAAACGGAATTTAGGGAAGGACCGTATCAACATTGCCTTGTCAGTGTGTTTGCTGTCAGCTTTGTGACTACACTATGATTCACTAGTGAATAGAGCTTCTCACTACATCTGTTTGTGTGAGAAGGCATATTTAACACCCAGCAGTTGCCAGTCCGTTGCAAGGCATGAGAGAAACACTCCATATGATGTCACTGTCCACCAATCAGAGACACAGATGGCCTGTGATGTTAAACAGTATGTCACAAGTTCTGTGAATTTCATCTGATAATCCTAGTGGTCGGACTCATTTCCATGCTATCACTTCAAACATTTTATATTAAGCAAATTACTTATTCAGCTCTGTGAGCACCCTTAAAGCACTTCTTAGCTCCACACCTACATCATTAATGTAGTAATGTGTCCTGTTTGACTAGAATTTCCCTAACAGGTCTCTGTGTAAATGATGTGGAATTTTTTTTTTACCGTATGTGGCCCTTATGCTGTCATTCAAAATGTTTAACAGTCCTTCCTTATCAAATGACCTACAGTTCAAACTTCTGTCACCTAGAGATCAATGCCCTAAGTGTGCCAAAATCAAAGACACGTGGTTTTCTCTTCGTGTGATTAGTAGTAACATTGCACAACTTCTACCTTTTTGGCTATTGTGTTTCTGTGCAATTTCTGATCTTTTACATCAAAGCCTCAAAGACAGGAAGTGTGGGTTTCCCTTAGTAATTGTCGTCAAGGAAGTAAGTTGTAATGGGAGCTATATGCGTCACATCTGATTTACAATCAGATCATTATTTTATTTATTTATTTTTTTTTTAAATAAAGTATTTGAGATTGAGGCTGTTACAACAGCAAGGTTTTAGGACATTAGAAAGACCTTAGGAAGTCTGTCCAAATGACCATGTGTTCATTCATTACACACTTTAAACACGCACACGTTCACATGGTAAGTTACGGTATCTGACTCAATCTACAACAATGAGAGTTTGTATCATGCATGCCACCTGTCGGTTATAGAGAATACGAAGGGGGAAAAAACAAGATTAAACATGTTCACTTGTTTATACTGAGTATCCAATTTTATGTCACCAATCTGTCCCCACCACAGCAGAAAGAATTAAAAAACACTGTAGTATTATACTAAATATAGAAACCAATAACCGAGTGTGGGTGTCTGAGCTGGAAATAAGAGCTGATGTGAAGTAATGTCATTGTGATAACCAGCTAAACTTAATCTAGCCTATGTTAAGCAGTGAAATATCACCAGGCAAATATATCTCATGTTAATATTTAAGGTAGAGTCTTTTTGGTGAACCACTGAACCACTGCTCTCAGGGTTGGAAAATGTATTATGGATTTTGTTCTCCCTTTATTAGCTTTTTACCCTCTTTTTTGGTGAGGGGAAAACATTCACAGCAAGTGAAAAATCCTTTAGTTGTGGATTTGTTGTGCTTTACTTTTTTGCGTGAGGAAATAGTAGGCTAGTATTTTTGGATGCAGTGCACCATCGGGAAGACTTTATGAAGAGATGTGGTTTATGGAACTCATTATGATGTTTCTTTTCCTCACTTACTTCACACGTCTGCATGGTTCATGCCAGCATGGCTTTTAAACAAAGCATGACCTAATAGCAAAAAAATGAACTGGGCTTCGTAATGATCTTTAAAATAAATGATGTATAAAGGAAAGTTTTGAGGTTTTCAACTCCTTCATTATTACTTTGTATAGATGTGGCCTGAATTAAAAGTCAGTTGTTTTGTGTCAATGTGTGTGTGGGTGTGTGGGTGTGTGTGTGTAATCTTAACACATTAATCAGATTAGTGGTAATGTTGTATTTTATTGGAGAAAGTGAAGTCCACTTAGTGTGACTGGACCTCATCAGTGAGGTTCTTCAACACACATGGATCTGCTTGGGCTGTAAGGGGTTTAACCACAGCAGCCTGTGTAACATCACTGTGCTCTCTGGTGCACAGAGTGGCTAATGTCTGCTAACAGCCTGCTGACTGGCATCTCAAATTCAGGGAATAGAGGTGCAGCAGGTAATGTTTTGCCACAGCTCAAATATTCAAATATTCAACAAAAAATCCTTCTGTGTCTGTATGGGTCTTCTCCAGGTAGGTGGACTGGCTATACTAAAATGCTGTGTGTGTGTGTGTGCGTGCGTTTGCATGGTACCCACACCTCCTATGATGTTGATCCACCAGCAGTCGCTGAAAATGAATGAAACTCAGGGAACTTTCCAGAATGTACCCATGCATTAATGACAACTTATACATAGAACATTGACCTGACCTTCTAGAGGGTCATTGAAACATAGAAAAACTCATACCTAATCTTAGAAACAATGAAATCATTTGAAACAATCCAGGTCACTTAAAAAAATAAAAAAAAATCACATACCGCTATGTCGACTTTCTCCAAAATCTTGACACAAAATTGAAAGTGCAGGTGTCAAGAACGTCTTTATAAGATGTACTGTAACTATAGCAAGATTTTCCCTCACGAAATCTTGCAAGAAGTCATGATTTTCAAAGGTTGAATTGGAGGAATCTGTGTGGCCTGTACAGATCCCTGACCTCAACACCACTGAACTGAACTGGGACGAACTGAAAAGCTGAATGTTTTCCCAGAATACAAGGCCATTAGAGCAGTAAAGCAGAGGTCAATTTTAGATTAGGATATTTCACAAGTACCTATGGGTATGCTTTTCAGATATCCACATAATAATAAATTGAGATTTGATGCCCATCAACGTTTATTGTTTGTTTTGTTTTTTCTTGTACATAGTTATTAACTTACAGTGAAAATAGGGCTTCCAGAATGTCTTGAAAGATACCAGTTTGTGTCATTCTTTGTCTATAAAAAAAAAGCTAGCTGATAAATGTTAAATAGATGTTTATTTGCATGAAGGTGCATCGTCATGAAAAGAAATGTTTCACAAATATTTTCAGGAAATAGCTTTTAACAGCCCAGCCGGGGAAGCAAAAGTCCATTGTCATCAACAGCAGTCTTTCTGTGTGAGAAACGGGCACGCTGGCACATGTGTTAAAGACAGCCTTGCAACTGTGTAAACAGCAGCTCTGTGAAAGCCAGGCAGAGACCTGTGTTTGCCTAGAGGAGCATGGACCTTGCTTCATGCTATAGGCCTGTGAAAGTGCCGATAATCTCTGCACTAATCTCCACAGCATTCATTATAGAATTACCGCAACACAGGCTAGGGCTGCTGGCCACCAACACGCTACAGACTGCACTGAAAACCAGATGTACAGATTATCACGTATAACTATTTGAGAAACTTTTCGAGAGTGGTGTGGAATCCTCTACCATTTTCTAGACACTTGCTGTTAAAATGATTTGTCTCAAAAGACAAAAATCATTTCAGTGTTTTAACTGCAACATGAAACTTTCATCATATGTAATATTTCAATAAACAGACCCATTTTTCTGCTCTCCACTCATCCATTCTAAACGTTACACTTAAAGTCATCTCTCAACATGTTGGTTCTGTTTATCCAGAGCACCTGCTGTTTGAAATGAGAATTACAGTTTGGAGGAAAACAAAATGAATGAAAAAGCTCATTCCCCTGCCTTGATCGAACTATACATACTTTATAACTGATACATATTGTATAATCTATTTTTCTTTCGCGAGCATCTGTACTGAATGTGTATCAAGAATCAAGCACAAAAGAAATAAAAATAAAAAACGTTTATTGAACAGTATGGTTAATATGACAAGAAGGTTTACAGCTGAAAAGCACAGCTATTTTCTACAGTGGTTAGAAGAAACAAGAGCAACGAGGAATGGAAAATATTTTAATGACTTCAAGGAAAAAGACTGGATTGGATACAGTGATGAGGGGGAAAAAAATGTACCATCTGTCTAAACAGAGTCAGGAGACAGGGTCTGAAGAAAGAGACTCAAAGAATGGCATAAATCCACAGTGCCTGAAAATATGGTTTATTTACAAACCATTGTGATCAAACAAGCTTGTGTGCCTTAAAGAGTATTTTTAGAAGATCGGACATTTACTGCTTGTTCTTAACCAGAAGAATTTTTTAAAGTAGGTGCACTAAAAAATGCAGACAATTATAAATGTAGGATTTACATACAAACTGCCCCTCAAAATCACACACAATGTAATTATCATTAATATAAATATTATTTGTTAAGTGTTGGGTTTAACATCTTATTGTATGACTAAATTTGTGCTCAAAATATTTTAGAGTGACTACAGTGATATTGGAAAAAAAAATAAAAAAAATGTTGGCAGGTCTGGATACACATTTTGCACGGATGAAACCAATTCAGCTGTTTCTGAGGCGTAGATGGAGAATGTGAATGTCGGGACTATTAAACTCTGGGTCTTGTCTTTCAGCTGGAACCTCCTCAGCCTCAAAGTCTTGCAACAGCAACTATAACACACGTGTGGAAGAGGAAATGTCTCAAATGCAATTGAACTTTCTCCAATTTCACATTCTCAAATCAGTTTTATTGAATGGTAGATGTGAAGTCTATTGATTGTGTGTACTGACCTCAAAAAATCTCTTCTCCACTTCAGGATTAACTCCCATAGTGCGCTGCTCATAACAGCAGATGACACAGGTGTCAGGTCCAGACAGCAGCTTCAGCGTTTCCACCAGCGGCACCACAGACTGCAAATATTTGGAGATCCTCAACAGTTATAACAGATCTGGTCCATACCCATATACACGTAATGTACAGCTGCTGGTGAAAAATAAAGATTTACCTGTTCATAATAGATGCAGTCAGCCATAAGAATGTAATCTGGATGTGGCAAAAAGTCGGTCACATTTTCACCCCTTTCAAAGAAATGAAGTGTATTATTTATCGAGTTTTGGAATACACCATTTTTATTTATTAAAACAGAGTCAAATAGGCCACTTGATTAGGTAGTCATAATCTACTATATACTCTGATCAGCAAACATTAAAGCCTGTCTAATATGGTGTATGTTTCCGTTATCCCACTTAAACAGCTGTGACCTCTGGACTCCACATGACATCTGAAGGTGCTCTGTTGTATCTGGCACCGAGATGTTAGCTGCAGATCCTTTAAGACTTGTAATTTGTGAGGTGGCGCCTCCATGGATCTGACTTGTCTGTCCAGAACATCCTGCATATGCTCAATGAGATCTGGTGTCCTGCTGCAGATGTTCTATCAAACTTTTGTAGCGAGAGCACTCTTCTATTTATTTATTTTTAGAATTTATTGTATGCCTTATTGCATACTTTTGTGGATACTACTGGAATTTGTGAATATCCCCACTGCGATGAATAAAGTATCTGTCTGTCTGTCTATGGAATTTGGAGGGCAAGTGAACGCCTTGATATTTTTGTCATTATCAAACTTCACACCATTTCTGAACAATTTTTGCAGCATGTTGCAACAATAACTTTTCTGTAGGAGTGTACCAGATGGGCTAGCCTTCATTCCCCATGTGCATCGATGAGACCCTGATGATGGTTCACTGTTGTCCTTCCTGGGACTTTTTGTAGGTACTAACCACTGCAACCCAGAAACACCCAACACAACCTGTTTAGAGATGCTCTGATCCTGTTGTCAAACCATCACAACTTGGCCCTTGTCAAAGTCTCTGTCCTTACACTTGTCCTTACACTTGCCCATCAACTTCAAGAATTGACTTTTGGCTGGTTTTAATGTTATGGCTGATTACTTTAGGTGACAAAAGGCCATGGTTCATGATGTGCAACTGATCAGACATCTGTCACTGCATCAACCGAGAAAGTGAGTATAACGTAACCACTGTTATGACTGTACTGTGAACATTAGCCAGTCATTGGTAAATCCATGGGGTGTCTTTCCACTGATAGGATTAGATGACAGCAACCAACCTACAAAATGAACACTGATGTAGATGTATCTGAGACGATGGCCAGTGACTGCAGGTTTAGAGTGTGCCTAATAAAGCAGACATTATGAACCACATTCATTGTTAACCTAGTTAAAGCAAGAGTCAGAAGGACAGTACAAACCATTTCAGTACCTTGGCTGTGATCAAGCCTGTTCTGAGTAGCTCTTGGTTTTCCTGGATGTTTAGTTGAAGGAGTGGTTGGAGATCCTCCAGATCTGTCACTGTGACATTGGCTCTGTGTGGGTAATACAGGGCAGATGTTAAGTCAGCAGGGTGCAAACTGGCAACTTACCAAGACAATACTCTTAAATATGGGTAAGAAACGATTATAGGGCAGCTGTAAATAGACCTCTACTTTAGACACCTGATGATCACCTACCTATGACTATTAATTTAGTAGATCTTCACATGGGGAGAGAGGGACAGTTTTGTCACTTTAATGTCCATGAGTAAAAGTTTTTTAAATCAGTCAGTGTTGTAAGTAACATGGTATGCAAACATTTTAATGAAAAGTAATGTTTGGAAATCTAAAATGTTTTGTACTGACCAAATAATGCAGAATTCATACAATAAATGTCATTTTCTGTAACATATATAAAATATGTGTACTAAAAAAACTGATGCAACACTTTTTTCACTAAAATTTATTTTTTCAGTGGGTACTTAAATATCTACTACAGCATGACACTAACAGGTCAATCACATGAATAGCAGCTGAGAGTTAAACTTATGCAATAAGGAAAGAATGTTCAAATTAGGTTTTTTACAAACATTAATCATACATAGTAAATCAGGCTGTCATATTTTTTGTATTTACCAGATGAGGAATCATAGCTTTGAATAAATCGCTGCTGTTCTGCAGACAGCGGAGAATGCTACTGAGCATGCGCAGAGTGAGTGTCCCCACAGTAGCTTGAAGCTGATTGGAGTAACCGATAGTGTTACGACAGACCGCTGCTACAACTCTCCACTCCCCCTTAGTACGATAAAAATTTAACTCCTACATGTGAGCACTTTCCGTCACTGACTGGTGAAATTTCCTGTCATGTTACATGTGTAACTCACCCCAGGGAGGCGGCCATGATCCCCACCACTCCTGTCCCCGCACCAAGCTCGATCACGTGCTTAGAGGACCAGGTACTGACACCAGATCGGGAATTACAAAACTGTTCTGTTTCGAGGTATTTTGATAGGACAATAGCCGCATCCCAAACCACACAGCCTACATCGCCTGTGCTACACTGATATAGTTTTAGAACAGAGCCGTCATTTTTCTCAATCTCTCTAACAAAATAAGCAGCTGATACTTGCTGCTCAGGCGAGACCGCCATATTGCTTCCGGGTTTACACCAACCAATAGGAAAGCGCGGTGACGGAGATTCCTGGCGACCCCCAGGTTGCCAGATTGATATATGTATTCAGTTTGGTGTGTTTAAACTACAATTTGATATGATTTTTCAACAGTATTTTATTATTTTATTTTATTTCAAAAGATTTAGAAGTTGGATAAGTTTGAGGTGTTTGAGGTGTTATTTGACTGTAGTAAGCCATCTAAATTGATTTATTTTTTTGACGGAAGAGTATTTGTGTTACTTGATTTCCCTCTTGTGGTTTGATATAGCTATTGCAGTTGAACAGGAACAAAGAAATTAAAGGCAATTACGCATCATAGAATATGTTTAGACAAGCATGTGCTATCATAATACAGTTGATATTATAAATGTAATATTGACTAACAGAAAATCGCACAATAACTAATATTCAAGTTTTAATGTGATCTTCTGTGCCTGGATTATGTCAGTTACAAGGCTGAGGAGAGGTTGGTAGCTCCTAGTACAGTAAGAGATATTCGTTGATTCATATCATGCCTTCCAAACCACATGTAACCCTCCTCAGCCTGGGCCACAGCAGCATGATATGACCGCTCCAGATGGTTCCTGGGGAAACGGCGTCTGTGCTGTGTGCCTTCTGTGCTCTCTTTGGTCTGCATGGACAGGAAGTCAGTCTTATAAGCTGATTGATTTTTGCTCCCCAGCCACGCTTCTCTTGCACTGGTATCATGACAAATGCAGAAATGAGAGTTATGCTGCCGGCGGTCATCCAGACATTTCTTACGACCCAAACCCTACACACACACACATACACACATATACACACATTTAATGGACCTTCCATTGACCAAATTATTAATGCAACTAATTAATGCAATGCTTTCACCTAAACATAGAACCTTATCCTAACCTCAATAACCCAAAGCAAACTTTTTTGCCATTGATTGTAAAATATAAACATTGTAAATTGTAGAATAAAATAGAAATCCTTGTGCATTTCAGCCAAATTTCCTGTCGGATATTGCTAAGTGGCCTGTCAGAAAGGGTCCTGTCACATATTGTATTCTTGTGGGGAACATATAGTCATCTCTAAATAAGTAAGGTGTATAAAATTAACATAATATATAGATAAATTGAAAATAAAAGATTATTTAAATAATTTTTAAGTACATTTTTTGTTACTCTGTTCTCTACATTTAAACATTATTAGCCTGTGAACAGACTTACATGGCCATATGTATCTATACTGTCTTGCAATGAATCTCGGTTGTCATGCTCTGAAAATGGATAGCTCCTTTCCGTTATTGTCTGGAAGAAAAACAAATTTACACAATTTATTTATTGCTTGTAGCAAGTTGCTTTATTATGATAAATTGTTCAATAATCAGCTGCTCACACTGTTCTCAAGCTCTACTAACACTGCTAAATAAACTGTACTGTCACACAACATTTATTGTGAAATTGCTGCTGTATGTGAATGGGCTACTAATTTGGTAGTCCCAATGAGTTTTGAACCTTTTCATGGTTGATAAAAGTTTTGGGATATCTCTCTTGTCTTTGCATGTGTTGTGGTGTGGCCTGGGATAGCATGGCTCCTGTGGTGGTACAGGCTTCTCGTGTTACCTCACACTGCTGCAAACCAACATGGGCAAACTAAAAAAAAAATGTATATATTTTAATATG
>JAOTRN010000002.1:12017374-12029359 GCA_028566695.1 Bagroides melapterus
AAAAATTCTTTTACACTACATCATCGAGAGTTGTCGATGATGATTCCGCTGCAGTTAGTGGCAAACTTTATCCTGACTCAAATGTTTTGAATTGCTAGAGCTATACTGTATTCACTGACACCAGTGGAGAACAGCCGTTTGTATATGCTTAAGAAAGGACTATTAGGAAAAAGCAGCACGTTTTTAATCAACTTGCCTTATGATCTGTGTTGCCCTCAGCTTTCAGCATGGCCACTGACCTGGCCACTGACCCAGAGTACCAGCTGTTTGTGAGCAGTAAGTGCTATGAGGCAGCCCATGACATTTTAACCTCTGAAGCTCTGAAAGACCTGAACCCAGAGAAGCTGGCCCAGGTTTTGAAGCGGCTCGGAAACATCCGCAACGAGATGGGTGTCTTCTATATGAACCAGGCCGCAGCACTACAGACAGAGAAAGAAGGAGGTGAGGAAGCTTAAAGATTACAGTATATCTGCCTACTTATTATTATTATTATTTTTTATAATTGTATTCTATCCCTTCGATGTTTGCACCATAGTATGGAAGTCAGTGAGTGCAGCAGAGCAGGAACTGTGGAAGAAGAGCTTCTCTTGTTTTGAGAAGGGCATGCAGAATTTTGAGGCCATTTTAGATTCTGTAAACAAAGCCCTGCTGCTGTGTAACATTGGCAGACTGATGCGGATCTGTGCACAGGCCCATTGCACCATGACTACAGAAGAGAGCCGAGGAGAGTTCTCGCCTGAGGAAGCTCTCTACTACAACAAGGTACAAGCGCACACAGAATAGTTCTAATCTATAAGACACAAGGATCGAGTGAGTATTCAAAGAATTAAGACTGATACTTTATTTATTTAGATTTTACTCCATTAGAATGAGCTGGCTTTTTATTAATTTGGTTGGACTGCTGACCTGAAAGAGTCTCTCTCTCTTATAGGTGCTTCATTAATGTGACTGTTTTTGTTAAGTGTGGTGTATATTTCTCACTATGTATCTATATACAGGCAGTGGATTACTATCAGAGGGCCATGAAGTGTCTGGGAAGTAGAGAGAGCCATGCAGCAGTGTGGGATTCAGTGAACTGGGAGCTCTCCACCACATACTTTACTCTGGCTACATTACTGCAGGACTACGCTCCATTGTCCCGCAAAGCTCAGGAGCAGGTGACGTATACACATACATGCACACTTTCATCTAATTATATAGCTCATGATACAGGACTGAAATACTGTAAGATTATATTGTTGTAACACTATAAGAACTACAAAAATGTCTAGCTTTACCTACCTAGATGTTGCCAGGAAAATAGCTATTGATGCTGGCACGGCAAACAAAGAACAGTAAACAATCAAACAATTATGAGAACTGTTTTGTATCCATGGACTTTGGAAGCATGTTTTATGTTCTGTTCTGTTTCTTTGTTTCAGGTTGAGAGAGAAGTGACAGAGGCTATGATGAAGTCTCTGCGATATTGTGACCTCCAGACAGAATCAGCCCGCCAGCCTCTATACCAGTACAGAGCAGCAACCATCCACCACAGACTGGCGTCCATGTACCACAGCTGTTACCGTAACCAGGTACAAATGTTCACTCATGCACTTGTATTCTTTTCAGGTAAATTTATTTTCTTATAGACTAAACCCATGGCATTTAGAACAACAATCTAATACTCATGATGTTTGTTCACACTCACCGGATTCACAACTTTGTGTGCAGGCTTTTAAATGCTTGTGCTAACACATCTGGCTCTGCTGATATCTAAAGAACATTGCAGTATTTTGGTATAACTAACACCTGTCTATGCAACAGATATCGAATTTTTATGTGTGGATGCGTTTATTTAAGGTGGGTGATGAGAGTGTACGGAAACAACACAGGTCTCTAGCAGAGCTCCATTACTCCAAAGCAGTGCGTCTGTTCCTCAGTCTGAGTGATGCCCCGTGTGAGCTGCTGCGTACTCTGCTGGAGCGAGTGGCCTTCGCTGAGTTCACCATGGCAGGTCAGTCTCACACTTGCTGTTAGTCTTTGCCATTAGATTATAATTATTATATTGGGTTTTTTTTTAACTAATCATGACACATTCCCCTTATAATATATTGTAATATATATTATTATACACGTGTGTATGTCTGTGTCCTTGGATGTTTTAGGACAGAGCAGTAGTGCAGTGAAATTGAAAACTTTAACAGGAGCTCTGGAAATAATGTGTGAGACTCGCCATGCCTTTAGCCTTATATACAAAGAGCTGCAGGAGCAACAGCAGAAAGAGGTATAGTACATTTTCAGCTCATCACCTTCTGGTCACTAGTCCTGAAATTTAAGCACTTAGCCAGTCTTCACTGGGAGCTCACCCTGGACACAAACATGAGAAAACTAGGAAATTATAATTATGTTAAAAGTAATAGTTTGTGTGTGTTTATATGTGATTACAGGGAGTGGTACAGAAAGACACAGCCAACCTTGATGATTCCTCTGAAGATAACCCTGCCTCTTCAGGGTTGAACACACAAGAAGTGGTGAAGCTGATTGGCATCTTTGAGCCCAGTATCTCCTTCTTGCTGCTGCAGGTGATTAAACTCAATACAACCAGCAAGCGCAAACTCAGGTAAGACGAAGAAAAACCCTTTGTGGCTCTTGTAGTTTCAGAAGAGAATTTCCTGAAAAGTAGTATGTTTTTGACAAATTGCATCTAGAAATATATCATATCAAACATTATATAGTGTCAAATGATATGATTGATAGAAACCTCAAAGCCCTATTGTACAATAAGTCACTCTGGAAAAGGGTTACACAGATATTGAAGGATGTTCGTCTATCTGTGCTATACTGCAATTTATACCACCAATTTTTAATATCATGAATATTTTTAGTTTAACTACTTTAAACAGATTTTCAATTTAACCCACAAATGTTACCACATGTAGGCCAATAACATACGGTCTTTTTATTGATGCCATCTTGCATATGTTCTTGTGTGTTTGTTTCTGTAGCAGTAAAGATGAGGAGCAGGTGATGGTCTACAAGCAGGTATACTCAAGGCTCTTGCGAGCAGAAAAGAGCTCACCTCTGAACCAGCGCATAGCCCTTTATATGGAACTTCTTGATCAGTTGGCCTCACAAGCATAGTCAGAAGACACACCACTAATTTTACATGTGAATTATACTGTGATGTCATCTGTCGCATATCCTGTCCGAATGAGGCAATTGAGCATCTGACCAGATCCACACTCTGTAGTGAAAGAATTATTGCTGTTTCCAGGATGGGACTTGAATGTGAATATGAGTTCTTACCAGCGGTGTCTTGTTCTCACGCTCACAGCTGATTTCTTGTTAGATTTTTTCTCTAATTCTTTAGTTATTATTCAGTAAGGATATTGACAGAAATATTTCCTAAGACTGACGAATGTGAAATAGTTAAACACCCGTTGATTATGAAGAAGAGAAAGAAAAATAATTCAATATTTTTCTTTTGGATGAATAAGCAAACATTTATTTATTTTTTTTTCTGAAGGGTCACAATATGAATGATTAATATGTGCAATAATAAGACAATGTACAGAACAAATTATGCTAAAGCTGTTGCTGTATTTTATATACTATGTGTGTGTGCTATAAAATTTCTTTATTAAAATTTTGGAAGTTGATTTGTCTTCGCTTTGTCTCAGGTTACTCTAGTTTAAAGTGATCGAAGGGTACAGCTGTGGAAAAAAGTGACCAGCGTAAAAAACATGCAGTATGCAGTACTATCTATTGCCTTAATTGGCCTTATATTTTCAGATAGCTATAATAAATACAAAATATTTGTTTGGTTGCATTTATATTCCTAGTTCTTTATTTCTTTGGTCTGAATTCTACTGTGCATTTATAGGAATAACACTAAACCATTAGTGACACTTTACAGAACCGCCTGAGTGGCAAAGAAAGACTTCTTAATAACCGTCCTCAAAATTGGTATATAAACTAAATATAAACTGCAAAATAATACCCGAATTCTGTCAATTTCGCTTAATATAAAGTTGTCTTTGTTTAGCAAAGTTGGTGGAGGAGGAGCTTTGTTAGAACCTACCCGGTGACGTGTACAGTGAACAGCCAATCAGCGTGCGGTAGAGTTCTTGGCGCCTTGTTGTGAACGGAGGCTAGACCAAAGTGGGCTCCCAGAGATGTTTTTATGCAGACTAATATTTTCATTTACTAAAGCTGGATCGCGGTTGCAATTGAATCTTATGATCGGTTAAAACACTCGAGGGTGGTTTCAGAACAAGACAGTCGTATGTTGAACATGCCAGCTCCTGTTTTTGTTGTGCCTTTTTGTTGATTTGTCACTATTGTCTGTCCGGCTAGCAGACTAGCTAGCGGCTGCTGCGCAACAGCACAATGAGTACTGCCAAGGAGATCAAGCGTAAGTTCGTCCTCTTGATATAGTAGCATTTAACGATTAGAGGAGATTATATCTTATTAGATAGATGATGTCAACGCGGTCTCGAAAATGTTCTTAATTCAAGGATTTACACATATGATCTTAAAATGTATACTTTTTTTAATTTTGTAATTTTACTTTTTTTTTCAGTAACGTTGTCTGATCACATTACATCAGGTTCTGAAACTAAGCTCTATGAATTTTCAGTTTCATGTCACTTCATCCTGCTTATTATTTAATTGCAGAACTGCAGAAAGCCAAAAGCAAAGCCCAGATCAGCAACAATTTGAAGGAGGAAGCCAGTCTGTGCAATCAACTCGGAGAACTTTTAGCCAAGAATGGTAAGATGGAAACTCAATAGTTCTCAAATTTGCCCGTGTATATTACAGTTGATATTCTGGATTTGCCTGTTTTCTCCGTGCCTCAGGTGATTACCAGGCGGCCATAGAGGAGCATCGGCAGGAACTGGCGCTGTCTGAGGTTCTTCATGACGTCATCGGCTGTGCTGTAGCCAATCGGAAGATAGGAGAATGTTACGCGGAACTTGGAAACATTGAAGCTGCTCTCAAGGTAAAATAGTAAAAAACGAAACTGAGAGGATTAGCCTTTAGATTGACATAAACATGTTTGTGAAATTTTATTTGGCTTCAACACAACACTGATGGTCTTTTCCAGCATCAGAGACTGCATTTGAACCTTGCTCGCTCTGTAAATGATGCGGCTGAGGAGCAGAGAGCTCTGGCCACCATTGGTCGCACTTACCTCTTCCTTCATGATTCCGATCAGTCACGGGACAGCCTGAAGCAGGCAGAAGACGCTTTCAAGAAGAGCCTGGCTATACTGGATGGACGTCTAGAAGGTTTGCATCACTTGTTGACCTTCTAGACTTGGGGGGACACAACGGTTAAGTTAAACAATTAAGTGTCAGCACTTAATTCATTTTACTTCAGCAGCTGCTTCATCATGGTTAGGCTTTTGTTGAATCTGGAGCCTATTCCAGGTGCAAGTACACATTTGCTGGGACCCTGTCCATTATAGGAAGCCACACACACATGCACATACATCTGTTCACACCTATCAGATGCAACATCATGCCATGTAGCTTACTAGCAAGAATAATTCAACTTGGATTTCCAAGTTGAATGACTGTTCCTTTGCACTTTTTTCTGACCACTTTCCTAAACTTCTCTTCCTAAATAAACAAGTGCAAAGTGACAGTGTTTGTGAATAGTGTCGCTATGTATGCATTACAGGGACTGTGTCTGCCCGGGAACTGAGTGAAATGAGAGCACGGCTGTTGTTGAACCTGGGCTTTGTGTTTGACGGCCTGAAGGAACCGCAACGCTGCAGCGATTTTATCCGCCAGAGTATCTACATCTCCGAGTGAGATACTAGAATTTATAACCTTTGTCAGCTCTGCACTACATGTTTGTTACATAGAACATAGACACCACTGGTGTTGCAATTAAATCAAATTGTCCCCCTGTCTTAGGAAGAACAATCTGCTGGAGGATCTCTACCGTGCTAACTTCAATCTGGGCAGCATTCACTTCAGAAATGGACAGCACTCTCTTGCAATGCGCTGCTTTGAGAAGAGCAAGGAGTGTGCACGCAAGATGAGTGACAAGTTTAACGAGAGTGAGTGCTTCAATGCCATTGGCAAGGTGAGCAGTAGGTAAACAGTAAATTATGTGGAACACATGACTGGCAGGGGCAGGATCTTTTTGAAATGAACAAATATTTTCTCAATATATACTAGGAAAAAAAAACCAATGGATTTTAACAAATAACAAATCAGTAACTTCAATAATACTTCATAGAATCTATTGTTTAAACATCCAGGGCCTGTATATCTATTTCAGTGTTATAAAGATGTTGAGTTATCTTTGCTTTTCCTATGTCTTACATATTTTCTATTTGTAGGTTCTTCTGAATCTGGGTGATCTGCTGGCAGCCCGGCGTTCTCTGAAGAAGGCCTTCTGCCTCGGCTCCCAGCAGCCTGCAGAACGAGAGGCAGTCAAAAGAGACCTGAGATATGGTAAGAGGGAAAGAAGAGAAGCTGTGATTGACCCTTTTCATGGTCTGGGGGAAAAAAAAAACAAGGACTAGGTACGTTGCTATTTATATCGGTTCAAATCTCTGTGTTGTGTTTGAACACTGTTTCTGCAGCAATCCGAGGCTGTCAGCTGGAGGAAGCTTTGGCAGCTGTCAGTAACACCATCTCTCAGGAGGCTTTGGGTCTTGCAGAGGGACTGGGAGATCTCTATTGTAAAGTGGGCTGCTATTCCAAAGCTCTGGAAGCTTATCACACACAGGCAAGAGGCTTTTTAAATCTAATCCTGAACAAAGGAAGATTATAGCTGCTAGGTAAATAGAATGTACAGATTCTTGAATAGATCTTGAACATGTTGTTGGCCAGCTTGAATCCAGATTGAAACCATTAGTAAATGGTTTGACTACATTCTGTGAAAAAATGAGACCAGATAGAAGATTAGAAGGTGTACATTACAAGCAGTTCAGATGACTGATGTGTATATGTATTTGTATGATAAAATCCAAGTGTAATCCAAGTACAATGTATGTTGTATACAAAATACAAGTGTTAAGTTGTGTAAATATTAGATAACTAAATTCTGAAGAACTAAAATATAATTTTATAAAACAAATGGTCTTAAGTGGCAATAATGAGCTCAGAAAACATAGCTCTATATTTGGCCCAAACAGCAAAGAAAAATTTACAGAAACTTTGTGTTAAAGGTGATCTTAAATGGTTGTGTTTAGACGTGCTGCAGAGGCGTCTCAAACAGTTCTGAGTAGCGAAACATAGTACGGAGACAAAAACATCTATATATTGTCCATGCTTGAAAATCTGAACTGCAATATGTAGATACTGTAATGTAGTATATAATAAACAGACTCCGGTGGTATTTTTCACTCACAGATTTAATTTTTGATCATATACAATGCCATGCATTAACTTTTTCACAAGTTATTACTTGGCAAACCATTTTCATTGGCTGAACTATGTGTTTAGTGTCGTGTTCTTGCTGTTCTTTGTGCTTTTGTTGTTGGTGGTATATTGCTTAGACACTTTAGTTTGTTTCACCAAACTTTACATGTGACGTCTATGTTTTCAGCTGTCATGTGCCGAACAGTTGGGGAAACCTGCTCGAGAGCTGGCTGTAATCCACGTTTCTGTGGCAGCCACATATTCTGACCTGCGACAACACAGGAAAGCTTTAGAGCACTACAGACACGAGCTGAAGCTGAGAGAAGGCAATCCCAAGGAGGTACGACAGCAGGCATACACTGGTCTTTTATCGTATTTACAAATCAAAGACTATAAGGATTAGTTACATGTTTTTCCAGATTTTCTCAGTGATTGATGCATGTATGTGTGGCAGGAGTGTGAAACGTGGCTGAACATCGCAAGCTGTCAGGAGGAGCATGGTGTGAGCCTGGAGGAAGTGGACAACAGTTACACTGCAGCTCTGAATTGTGCTGAGCGAGCAGCTCAAATCAAACTCCAGGTTCCTCACTCTCCATCATGTGAAATTTTCCTGTTCCACTTCTCTGTGACAAATTAAATGAAAAGCTGACTCTGTTGTTTTGTACCTCCAGCCAACCTAATTCACACGAAACCTGCTCCACTGTATATTTAAACACAAAATGCCAAGAATTCCTTATGCCTTATATCTAAACTCCCTAATGTCTGTCTTTGTGTTGGTTGTGTGTTTCGTCTTCTTGGCTGCAGAGACGTGTTCTGAGGGTGTGGCTGCAGGCACAAAAGCGTGCTAGCTCAGCAGGTGCTGACACCACTGAGGCTCGTCTCCAGGAGCTGTGTGAGGCAGAGGGCTGCAGGATGGAGGACAGTGACGAAGACGAGGAGGAAGAGGAACTGCAGAATAGTGAACCTCTGGACAGTGATATCCAGTTCTCAGATTCTGGTACAGAAATCAATGTCAATAAAAATCAATAATCAGAAATCACTGAGGTGACTGTAATGTAATAATGGTCATGAATGTCTTGCTTGTACTGTACCGTGTTGTTTACTGTGCAGATGACGATCTGGATGGTTATGATAAGCTAGTGACTGGCAGGAGGAAAACTGGCAGGGTAAGTAACTTGCTCAACATATTATTTGCCATTTTTATGTGACTCTATTTTTTAGTTATTTTTTTTTATAACTGTCTGTTCTGTTTCTTACTTTTTTGTCTGTGTATGTGTGTGTATGAACAGTGGAACCGCCGGAATGAGAAAGGTGAAACTGCGCTCCATAGAGCCTGCATTGAGGGCAACATGAAGCAGGTCCATTACTTGGTAGAGCAGGTGAGCTGAACTCATCCCCCAAACAGACCAGATCAGCTCAGTTGATGTTTTTATCTGAAACGTCTGCTCTTTTTCTGCAACAGGGTCACCCACTAAACCCCAGAGATCACTGCGGCTGGACTCCGTTACATGAAGCCTGCAATCATGGCCATCTAGGTATGAAGATTCTTTTGGTTCCTTTCTCTGTAATCTTCTCTTTAACCTTTAGATACAGTCCTTTTATCCTCACTTATAGCTAAACTTTTTTAACAGCTTTAGAAATCGATGTGCCTGTGTGTTTTAGGGGTCGTAGCCTTGCTGTTGGACAAAGGAGCAAACATAAATGATCCTGGTGGGGCGTACTGCGATGGGGTAACTCCCCTTCATGATGCCCTTAGTTGTGGACACTTTGACGTTGCACGGATTCTGGTGCAGAGAGGGGCTTCTGTTAACGTCCGCAATAACAAGGTCTGATATAAATACAAAGGATAGGGTGAACTAACTACTTAACTAGTGGATGGGAATTAAGAACTGAGGAAAATCTAGAGAAAAATGTTCTTGTGTGTATTTTGTGTGTCTATCAGGGTGACAAACCTCTAGACACCTTGCGACAGTGGCTAAAGACGTATGGTCGTGAACTTGATAAGGAAACACAGCAGGATTGTTCAGAAATGGAGAAACTCCTGAAAAAAGCACTGACAGGAGCAGGTGAGGGGTTTTTCTGTAATTGAAAAAAAAAATGACGTTGTGTCCTGGGATTTCATTAATAGTCTCAGGAAATATTAGCTTTTTATGCTGTTAAGTTGAATGGGCTAAATTTCATTCCTAGATCTTACACATTTCACAATTATGCCAATGATATAGTGCATGTGAAAATGTGCTTCATGTTTAGCATTGAACAATTAATTCTTTTTATTTCATTGTCTTTTATAAATATTACACATTTATGCTTTTGATCTGTCTTCTGTGTTGTAGTGGCAGCTGTGCCCGTAACTCCACAACCTTTACAGGACAGTCAGCTGTTTGACGCTGAGTACTCAGAGCCGCTGCTGCAGAGGAGTGAATCCCACCCCATATCCCAGCATGCCTTGCTCAACGCACATACCCCACCAGAGGCGAGTACTCCTCCTAGAGCGAGGCGGTCCACTGGCCCTCGGCACCAACCCAGGGGGACTGAGGAGAATGTTCTGTTCGGGGTAAGATTCACTGATGTGTATTAATGTCTTTAATAGTTTCAGTAGGCACAGATTGTTCCTTATTGTAGCTGCCTATACTAGTAGATTGTGTTGGTGCTCAAGTGATCTAGGTTTATTTAAACAGATGTTTGTTCCCCCTCCCCTAGTGGACTGAAGAGGGCAACAACATCATTAATTATACAGTGTTATACAACAGTGTTGGCAAATTCTCTATCCTGATTGGTCAGAAACATAATTTTCTATTAAACCTTACAGCAGACCTGTGATAGTAGTAGTTTAAGCTGGAAATTTTAGTTTTATATTAATATGCCTACAGATTTTCTTTGAGGAGATGAAAATAACTTTTCTGTGTTATAGGAAAACCTTTAAGTGTTAACAGCTCTCGACTTTGTGTGTGATGTGTCCAGTATAGGTACAGTTATGCCATAAATAAACTAATAAGCAGCAGCTTCTTCTGTAATTAATATAGGCTCATGGCGAAGCTGCATTGATAATTTGATTATCAATGTTTTTTACTGATTTAACTGGTAGAGACAATTCTATACTCTTGTGGGTGTTGGGATTAGGATCTTTTGGGGTCTGTAGTGTGTGCTACAAGTTAGAGAAGGTCAGGAATCTCGGTGTTTAAACATTCTTCTTCCGTTTCTTCCTCTTACTTTCTCAGAATGAAGGTAGCTCCTCTGAGCACTCGGACCCTGAGATCAGCCCTCTGCGCCCCGTGCGACCAAGACTTCGCTATGCAAATGTCTCTCCATCCCGACAAGAAATTATTTCCGCTCAGGATGTCCCTGTACAGCGTGGGGGTAGAGAGACAGAGTTGCCCTCACAGCCTCGCTCTGGCAGTGAGGAATACCACAGGGCCATTCAAAATCTGGGCAGTGCAAAGTCCCGCCTTCTCTCTCAGAGCCTATCGGAGCCAGCATTTAGCAGCACACCAGCAGTATCAACCAATCGTCAATCAGCTTTAGTCCCAGAGGAGCTTTACTTACAAGATGACTGGCTGGAAGACGACTTGGGAAGCGTTCAGCCAAAAAAGAAACGGAGGGTTGTTTCAGAACAGGAAAGCAGATGGGACAGTGTGGCTTCTAGAAATCAGAGTCGTGCATCTGGATCGTTTGAGTCGTCCGCTAGAGGTGTGGAAAAAACGTGAAGTTATTAATACAAATGTCTTATTAAGTAATTACTTTAACACTTTACTTTTCTAATTTATTCTCTATAATTTCAGGCTCGTTGCTCTGTCTCTAGACGCTTTGTGATTGTATTTATATATGCAGGTCAGTCATCTTCCAGCAGGAGTCTCTCTCTGAAAAAGAATAACAAAGCCAGACAAGTGAAGATGAGTCAACTTCCTGGTATGGTTATGCTGGGCAGAAGAGAAGTCACCAGGTCACCCAGTCCCATCATTACCCCTGCTGATGAACCTCTTCAGGTTGGACAACCTCAGCTGTACAGCGCACAGACAGTGGTGAGAGAGTCTCCTCCTGTCTCGCTTTCTAATATTAACCACTGTTTTTAAAACAAGCTACTTGTTTATAGAATTTATTTGGAATTATCAACAAAACAGGAAATGAACTGATTAGTGACTTAAACATACCAAGGCCAAAGGTCAGAAATAGTTCAACTTTAATAACTTCCTTCCTGTTTAAAGTATATTTTAAGGATATTTCACTAATACAAATTAGTATGAAGAAGGATTAAACTATTACAAATGTAATACTATGATTATGGCATTATAAGTTTAAGCTTTGCACTTTATAATTATTCAGATTATTAAAAATTACTGGTTGAATGTTTAGAAATGGCAAGTTGTGATGTCTAGACAACTTGGTCAGAGATCTCCAAACCGCAGTTCTTGTGGCATGTTCTAGTTATGCAGAGGTCGCTAGCTAACAAAAGTGGTCCAAGGAAGAACAACCGATATACCAGTGAAAGGCTAGACCATCTCGACTGATCCCACAGAAGTGCTAGAGTGAAATTAACGCTGACGGATGGAAAGGTGTCAGATTACACAGTGTGTCACAGCTTGCTTTGTATGGGGCTGCATAGCTGCTGACCGGTCAGAGTGTCCAT
>JAOTRN010000002.1:12050909-12061563 GCA_028566695.1 Bagroides melapterus
CACACACACACACACACACACACACACACACACACACACACACACACACACACACACACACACACACACACACCTCATTCCATTCATTCCAAAAGTATTGGAACAGCAAGCACAGGACAGTCTAACCTCAGCTGTCATTCACACATTCCAATGTTTTTTGATCACTTGAAAAATAGGCGAGTTCAAACAAAGGGTGCAACGTTCCAAATAGTTTAACAAGTCTACATGTAACTTTAAGCAAAATGAATCCATATCCATGTTCTGAACTCACACACACTGTCCTTGCTGTTCCAATACTTTCAGTGTAAACTAGCCTTTACACTAATCAAGATTAAAATTATTAGAGCTTGGAGCTGACGTATTTTGTACTCCAAAAATGCATTCAGATTAAAGTCATTGTGAAAATAATACATGTATAGATTTTTAATATACGATGTAACTGACTAACCCAAAATCTATTTTTCTCTTCCTCAGTTGGGTTTAGTTTGCAATAGAAGTCACTGGAATTGATTGGCAATCAATGGCTTTATTGTAATTTGCAGTTACATGGCTAGACTCTACCTGACTCTATAGCTGTATACTGTTCTTACTTCATGTCACACAGAAAAGAAAAAAGCTTTCTGCTCTGAAATGTTCTGCACATGTTCTGACTTAATATTGTCAAAGAAATATCTAAAGACATTGTAAGTGTAAATGTAATAAAGGTATAACTGTTGAAAATTTAAAGCTTTAAAATGCAAGGCAAGGGCATTTTAGAGTACTACATATAGCATAGAGAATAAGAAAATCCTTAACTTCCAGTATTTTGTTGACAAGAACATGAAACAGTAAAATAAGACTGTTTAGCTAACTGTTGCTGTTTAGCTTGATTTTTTAGCTAAATGTTGCAGGGGTTATTTGTTCTACAAAAGATTTGATTCATATCAAATTACTGGTTTAAGAGGATAAATGAACATTAAAAAGGTCACAAAGGTCTATGAACATTTCCTTAGACTTGTAAAGTCTGAACCAATGACAGTGACCACTAAATCTTACTTTATATAAATTGTCTCAAAACAGATATAATAAAACAACTGCAAATGTACTGAGGTACGTATGACATAAACACACGCATAATTACAAGCCACATAGCACTTTATATAACCGATATATACCCTAAAATTCTATTTAAAACATGATTTCTATAAGCACCTGTCAGAAATTGTTAACTACCTACAAAGAAAAATGACATTTTTGATGAAATCTACTATAAACTTTTAGTAATATTTCTAATGATTAGACATTTGTATGATTTATTACAGAACATTCTAGACAGTGACATTAGTTCATATTTAATGAAAAGTGTATGTTTTCGAAGCAGCAAGAAAAATCTTAGCAAAAAATCTTAACATACTTCTGAAATGCTGTCAAATTGCTTGAGAATCATGGCTTGATCCTGATGTTGAAATTTTACCCTCGGCTACAGAACTCGTGTCAAAGGGCATGAATGACTTCCACAACAGCCAATAGCTTTAGAGATACAATACACTCCCTGTTGAATCTAGTGAATCTAGCAGGAGAGCTTGGTTTCAAATCTGTAGGACAGATCAGTGGCACTTCTGTTGTGTTCGGTACCCTAAAGCTGAGGTTTCACACCGCTGGAGATTAGCTTTGTTCTGGACTATGGGTCAATATGTAACCGACCCACAGCAGCCTCTTCCTTTCCATTTTGGCAGTGAAGGCATTAAGCTGCTGTTAAATGCACCTTGATAGCTCAGAGTGCTCAGTATCCATGTCACACACACACACACACTAGCTGCAAATGAACTGTACACACACACAAACTCCACTATTCAACAGACAAGGGATGCTTTGAACAGGGAATACACACAACTACACAAACAACCTATATTTTGCTGATAACTCTAAATCTATTCACAGTAGTGGATTAATAGTGACGAGTCTGAGTTACTGCTTCATCAAGCTGCCACGGGCTCACTGTTTAGTGGCTAACCCTGCTCTCTGCCCCAAACTTCCTAACAAGCTGGGATATGGTACCTGTATATGTGACAAATAGGGCTTCTTCTTATTCACAGAAATTATCTACTGTGAAATAAAAATAAGATTATCTACCAAACATACTTTTGATACTAGTATATTTGTACACAAAGCCAAACTCCAATTTTGTTTTAAAGAGCACCTAAAGATGTGACTTGAATAGATTTACTATTTGTATTTGTGTCAAACCAAACTTGATTTCAGAACTATAGTCTTAAGTGAATGACGGTAAAATGTCAAAAGCTGTTAAATAGAACAAGCTGCCCACAAAATAACACATTTGGTATCAGAAGCAGAATACAAAACAATAGGTCTAAAACACAGGACATTGCTAAAGTAGTCAGACATTTTGCTAGCAGAATATATCGCAGTTAAAGATAAGGATTCAGGATAGTGAATATTTTGAAGCTGCCAGACTTCTCACCTGCACATGCATTGAGAAAGAGCCAGTCAATCCTCCGCATCCTGTTTCTGATCTGCTTGAGTTTCTTAAAGTCTGTCTCGTGCTCTTCTTGGGCACCCACTGCTCCAGAGGCCAGTTCAATCTGCACTTCTGCCTGGCCAGCAGGCACAGGGGGCGAAAGCCTCCTCTGAGCTGTTTTACTGCCCCCCATACCCCCTCCCCCTGCTGTCCTCTCCTGCTCGTTCACTATAGACAGGGCCATGGTACTCTCAGGCTGTGGCTCCTGCAGAACAGCATCGCTCGGCTTAGGGTGGTCACACACGACACACCTTAGGGTTTTGGGCCAGTTCTCATAGGTGCAGGCTGAGCAAGCCCAGTGCTGTACACGCGTGTTCAGGCGATTGCGGTCATTGTATTCCTCACAAGGGTCAGGTGCCACTGGTGCAGGAAGTCGACAGCCTGGTTCAGAGGTGTGAGGGCCATCTGAGGGCCTGTGAGGGCCCTGCTGAGATGCTTGCTGCCTCTGGCTGAGGCACTGAGTGCAGCGGATAGCACGAGGCCAGTTCAGATAGGTGCACATGTGGCATGACCATTTGCTGGCAATCTCTGGTGCCTCATCGGTCACACGTACACGTGGTCGGGCACTCGAATCGGGGCAGATGAGAACACTAGAGCCCTCCTGAGTGGAGCACAGTTGTGAGGTAAGACTCGGACTGGTCTTAAACGGCTCCTCTGTGATGATGGGGCCTGTGGGTCGTTGGGCGCGACACATAGTGCACTTGATGGCGGATGGCCAGTTCTCGTATGTGCAATACTCGCAGCTCCACTTCGGCTGGAAATCAGTCATCCTCGCTCAAACGGAACTTCTAAATGCCCCCTTCCCTCCCACCCTCCACTGGCTCACGCCTGACCAAAGGCCACTCAGCCTGCCAGGGTGCTCTGAGAAAAGAATACACAAAAATAAGTCAATCATCCTCTTATCTAGTCAATGAAAGTTGCATTAAAGAAAAGAAATGCTGAATGCAAACAGATAGACAGTGCCAACTTAACAACAAAGATTTTGATAACGAAAGGCAATATGAACATAACAATATGAACAATATAATGTCCAATATTTTTGGCTTCAAGATATAGCAATGAAAGACCTATGTGGCACTAGATCACATTTGAGTAAGGTGCAGCACAGACGCATCACATCTATTTGAATATTTTACATGTGGTGGTGCAGCTGTGCTTTCTCACACAGGGGCTGCAGAGATTTTAGAGCTGTGTATTCACTCTACAGGAACTCCTTTTCGCCCTTCCGTGTGAAACAGTAATCAAATAAAACACAATACACAATCTGAACGGGCTTGTCCCACGGGAAACTTGCTTACAACTCTAGAGCATTGTTTTGTGAAGTCCAAATAGAAACAAAAACACAAAACGCAGATAATTCCAGCTCACTCGACATGTTTTTCAAAGCCAAATTAACAGAGATGCATGATAGCGATGTTAGTTCAAATACAGTTCATCTCCGGTAGGCAAACGCTTACTGTTAGGATAATATAATCGGAAACTATCGCGAACTTTATTAAATTTCGTTCACAACTTACCCAGCATACAGGTATTGGGTTTGTCTGGGTATGTAGTATTGATCTAGCAGGACTTCAACCCTAATTAACCTCCTATTGTGTTCGTTTTTCAGGAATAACAATGATGTTCCGTGGTCAGTTTGACCCAGGGCATGTTTACTTATCCAAAAGTGTCAGAATCCCAAAAATCTCAATAATCATTGTTTACATCTCATAATTAACTCAATTATCAACCATTTTAATCCATGTTTACTGAAATTGTGGTCTTTATCTCACACAGATCATGGCTCCAAAATTCTTGTCACTATATTTTTTGGATTTGTGTACGCAACATAACAGGAGGGTTAAGCTGTTTATTTCGGAGAGGTAGCTAGCTAAGCTACATGTCAAAGCGATTCTAACGGCCTAATTGAAGACAGTTAATTAGTAGTAACAATTTAAAGGTAATCCCTGAAGCAATTCGAGCTACATTACAACATATCAATGAGCTTCCACTCTCAAACGTCAATACAAAGCAGTGTATGGAAGTCTAAAGGAGTAACATTAGAATGTTATTCTTGCCATCAGCATAAACCGGAGCTCGGAAATAAACATGGAAACTAAATACCGCAAAAAAAGCACACCAAAATGTTTCCTTAATTTACTACTTAAGTAAATGACTTCCGGGCAATGATAGGCTGTCCTTTTACGATCACTGTACGCTAGCTAGGTTAGCTAAGCAGCCTCCTTGGATTTGGGGCAGAAGGTGAGAGGAGAGCAACGGGATCTACAGTAGCATTCTGAGCTTGTGTAGGCAACACGGAAAATAGGCGGAGAAAATCAATGGACAAGCTAAACCTACGGGCCTTTACATATTCTCGGTTCTCGATTTCGGTTTCTCAAAGCATAGAGCCCTCTTGAGTTCATTTTTGTAGTAACGCATCCCAGCGCTTTTAGTGCAGTTGTCTGAACGAAACCGATCCTACCTATAAACAACCCGACAAACCCCCTGCAGCCACAATTTAGCCGTTAGCAGCACACACTCGTATTATTACCTCCACCCTTACCTTTTCCACCGCAACGATCTTACTATCCGCAAACCCAGTTTTTTTACTGAGCTTTCTGGGAACTTATAAAGTACTAATTCCCATTTTCCAGTGCCGATTTGTCTAATGGCGTCAGCACGGGAACAGGGTAAACCAAAATAAACCTACTCCGGAGATAGAGGGGAGGAGGGACGCCACCTGGAGCGGTACTCAAACGTGATTGGCTCTTTGAGCACGTGACTGAGCTTAGCCAATTAGAGCATGCGTATTTCATTGACATCGATTAAAGGTCTTCTGACTCTCCCGCTGTAACTAGGCTGCCAGAAAACTGGCAATCTCGTGCCGCCATCTTGGCTCTTCAAACAAAGTAGTGACAGCCGCTTAGTTACTTCCTTTGGAGCCACAATGGCGTGCTTTTCATCCATTTCGGGCAACAGCAACTGTAGTAAAGGGTGATGTAATCATTTCAGAAAAGATCTACCGCAGCATTATGCAGTTGTTCAGTATAGTAGGTTTGCTGTAATTTTCAGCAACGATTTAGATATTTGTTTGATCTCAGTAATTTTTTAAGCATTTAAGCAAAACCAAAGCTGAATTATTGACATATAAATGTAGTATTGTTTAATGCAGATTTTTTGGAACCCGCTTTTATGGTGGTCAGCTATTGTAAACAGAATAAAGAAATAAACAAGCTATGGTGTAAATTTCAAAATTGAATATTTAATTTATAAGAACATAGAACAGAACATGGAGTTCTACAATATCAATATGTCTAATCTAATTGTGACCAATCCATGATGGCTTTTACTGTGCCAGCCAAGTGTGATTCCTGTATATCAAGCCTAATAGAGCAAATTCCAACTTGTAATTACTCAGAATCTCAGGCCTTTTTTCAAATAATGTGCTGTAGGGGTTTTCTATCGAAGGGAAGCAATCTTACTGTTACCTCTTTAAGGCAGAAAAAGTAATAACTGAATGAAAAAGTGAAAGATTCTTGAGGTTAATTGGTGTCTTCTGTTTAGGCCTCAGATCACTTTTACTTAATATGGAATGTCTTAACTGCTCTCTTGTAGTAATGTAGTGAAATAATGCATGAAAATTGCAAAAAGACTTGCAAAAAACGGAATTATTTTTCTGGATACAGTGCTGTAAATCATACTATGTTAATACAAAATACAAATAAAATGAAAATCTACTTTCTTTCTTCTTCGGTGCATACTATTTTTTAAATGTGAGCATGGTTAGGGAAAGGGAGTTTGTTTTAAGTTGCTCTTATGTTGTATACATATGAAACATCCTCTTTGTGTTTTTCCCCAAGCGTGTGGGTGCACACAGCAGTTATCGTCTTGTAACAGGCTTTTAAGGAAGGTATAAAACCTGTTGAAACAGGCTAATCCTTTGTCAACTGTTAAACAGGGGTAAGTTGATTTGAGCTCAATGCCACAATTATAGCTCTTTCCAACCTCTTTGTTTGTTAGGAACATACCGCTGATACTGGATTCTTAGCATACACCCTTAAGTTAGGAACAGCAGTATGTACCAATGAAGGTACACTGACGAAAACTCAATATAACATCAGGCATGATGATATTGTATTTACAGTATATATGTATAAATAAAGTATTAAATTGTAATATTCTACTCAAATATTATGTTATATACATTTTCATAACTTTAAGTAGAAAATAAAATAAGAGATTGATGGTCTTTCTGATGACTGTATCAAAAATATGTTTTATTGTTTAAAGATCAATATGTTTATTAATTAGATTGAGTACACCCCATGAAAAAGACACACACACACACACACACACACACACACTCAAGGAAATAAAGGACATTATTTTCATAATTTTCATTGTCTTTTTTTTCTTCCATGCAATCTACTGTTCTTAAAGACTCAAAGTAAGTGGAATGCTTGTTTCTCAGAGCCCAGTCACGTCTCTTCTGAATCTTGCATCATTATTGCCATCCAGTGGATTTTGTAGGGAAAGTCAATAACAAAGTGTATCTCCTTGCTGCATCCTTTCCTTGCTGGTTACAAAGAGAAATAATCAAGCTATAGTGTAAACTAGTTAACTTTTAAGAATATAGAACAGAACATTGTGTTCTACAATTTGTTTATGTGTGCCTTTGTAATTATATTTATTCCCATGTAATTAATCAAATATTAATTACATATTATAATATAAGAGCTATAATTGTGGCATTGAGCTCAAATCAACTTGCTCCTAAATAAAAAAAATATTTTTTTGACCACTTCTTTACATTTTCTAATAATCTTTTTATTGCATCAACACCATTTATTTTCAATATATTTAAGGGGCTTCACTGGGTAAATTCACCTGCAATAACCATACTCCCAGCCCAGTGAAATATATATTGGTTTATCAACAGTGAAAAACAAAAAAAATTGTCTACAACATTTTCTTTCTTTCTTTCTTTCTTTCTTTCTTTCTTTCATTTTATTCTTGGATAAAAAAGTACTTGACACAATATATAAGACTCGCTTATACAAAAAGAGAAAAATATTATAATTCAAGGCTGCTCTTATTGCACTGTCCTGAACAAACAAACAAACACACACACACACACACACACACACACACACACACACACACACACACACACACACACACACACACACACACATAAAAGAGAAGCCTTGAATTATTGTATTTAGTGTGAAAACTATTTTTGAATATACTTAATATACTTAAATAAAGAAAAATATTGTTATTAGACATCTTATGTTGCAACCTACTATGATCTGAATGTCTATTTTTATTTTATTTTACTGGAACTAATGTAGACTGCCTTTCTTTAAGTTTTATTAATATGAGCAGTGAAAAAGATAACGAACGTTAATGCATCAAACGTCACAACAGGGTACAATAGCACCTTAATATTCAGTATTTATTAAAGATACCCTGGCAAAGAAATACATATATATATATATATATTACAGTATGGTGTCCAAATATTCTCCACACATGGAGATAGGAACACTTTTTAGCTAAATATTCATAATTATGCTTTCAAGTATATTATCGTATCGGGAAGGTGGACATTCGTGGCAATTTACGAATTCATAATGAGTAAGAGAGACGACACCGTGTGTGTTTACAAAGAAATTAAGATGTTGTTTTGCAACAAAGTTACATTTTACTTAAAAAATGTGTTAATGATGTATGGAGACTTTTGGGACACACTGTAGGTAATCTTCGGTCACCGCCGCCCTGTCTCCTGTAGCCCCGCCCACATCAAGCGCCACACCTCGCAAACCAATCACAGCGCAGCGTGACTGCTCCATCACTCCGCAGTTTCCCAGGCAACAGGGCTGCTCCACTGAAGGCGCTGCATCATCAGCATCCGCTGCTCCGCGCTGCTCGAGGCCGCAGTGTCTCAGCACACACACCTCCCCCACATCACAGCCTCACTCACGCCCTGAGCACGAGATGGAGTAAAGAGCTGGGATCAGGTGAGTGCCACGCTTCTCTCCTTTCTCACTCATGATGTTATTGTGCTTGTGGTTGAGGCCGACCCCAGTGTTGCTACTGCCAAGGTTATATTGCGCGGATAGCGGTGACTTGCAAGGCAGCGAGCGGCGTCCTGCTTTGTCAAAGAGGCCTGCAGAGAGGGAAAAGCTGCCGCATACACACACACACACACACACACACACACACACACAAACAGCTTTCACTGGACAACAGATTAAGCCGTTAAGGGAAGTGCGTGTTCTCAAGTGTGTGGTAGCAGTTGTTTTCATGCTATATTTATCCTTGAGAAAATGTACACAGGCAGAGATAGCAGAGTGTTTACATACACTGGCACTATGTTTATATTGTGTGAATATGATTCAGGAGTACTTTTGCTGATGCTGTTGCTGGCAGAGTGGAGAATGAAGGGTTAATAGTGAGTGTGCTTCTTGGGGCATTACTGTTTAGCACTGTTACTGCTTTAGTTCTGTCCACTGCCTGCCACTGAACCTTAGGTATAAGGAAAATGTTGTGTGTATGTAAGGTATGAATTAACAGTGAACAGTCTTGTACAGTACGGCTCACATGTGTGTGCAGTATTTTAAATATGGCTGGCCTAAGCTCTGAGCTGTTGATTGTGTCAATTTGTGTGTACAAGTAGAATTCCCTCTTGTCCGGCCCCTCCCTGTTCAGTGAGACACTTGTTTTATTATGGTGATGAATCTCTGAGCTTCAGGAGAAAAAGGAGGGGTGAGATCAGAAGGGATATGGAGCTGTGTTCCATTAAAGTTGTCCCCTGCTGGTACCAGAGCTTGAACCTTTTCTACACCTTCTCCTGTCTTTGTTATATCCTCAGAGCATTAAAAGTGTGCTTTGAGCCAGGCATGATCGGAGACAGGTGACCTAAGACATAGAACACCTTTATGTATAGTACCTCAGAGGCAACAATAACCTTGAATCTTGGTTTTGCGAATCAGAAGCTATTTGTTTCTAGCTTATGTGTTTCAAATTAAAAATTTGTATTTAGATTTAAAACCTCAAAATTCCCAAACATGCTCAGGTAAAAGATTTCAATGTTAGATGATCCAAGAGCTTTGTATCAAACATGTTCAGACAGCCATATCATATTTCGAGGGAAAAGTGCAGCTATGTGCTGAACTATCACACAGACATACAGAGAACAGCTAGCCTTTAGCCTGAAAGCACAGCAGGGTGGGGCAGTGGACAGATAGCTACTTTTAACATTGAGCTCACAGCATTATTAAACCTGTTTGTGGGGTGCAATAATGAGAATTAATCATCAATCTCGTATATAGTGACCTAAAAATGCAACACTTGTTGTATTAGCAGGTTTTTTCCTGCCCTTTTCCTGTCCTTCTCCTGCTTTTTTGTGTTGTGCTCAGGTTATTGTGCTGTTGAATTGAATCACTGCATCTCTCTTTATGGAGTTCAGGGCAGGTGTGAGGTCTTCGCTACAGGAGCATTGAACTTGCTGATTAAAAGTTTCTCTCTAACCATTGTGATAATTAATTTCAAAGGTCAACACATTGATCTCTGAGCCAGGAATTGAACACCTTAGAGACATAAGGCATATAATATATTGAAAAAAAAAATTCTTAAACCACAACAGACGATTCATTTCTAAACATTCTTAGTATGATATTCTTATATGATATTTTGTCACATAGGAGATTGACAAGCTACAGGGAACGTTTTTAAATACGTGGTGATGTTATTCAGAGTTCTGCTTGTGACAGGTTTATGTTGTGTGGATGTAGTGTGAGGAAATGCAAGAGGTTTGAAGGTTTAAGTGTAATGACCAGTGATACACCCTGTTGGTAACTGTACACCTGACACAAGGCCCAGTGTGTTTGCTGACTCACTGCATAAGCTCATCCTCTTTATTACACACATTTTCAAATCTAATGACTTGCTGACCTCTCGTATATATGACATTTTCTTGTTAACATCCATTTTGAAATAGTCTCCTGAAATCAAACTCTTCATAAAATACAGTAAGCTGTCGATTAGGTTGTTATTAATGAAGCAGAGTGGCTGGCCAATTCTATGGAATTGAGACAAAACCCTTCGACTCAAAATATTCTTATAATGGCACCACATTTAAACTTAGTGACT
>JAOTRN010000002.1:12150108-12165078 GCA_028566695.1 Bagroides melapterus
GTGGGGGTGGGGGGGTGGTGTTAGCGAATAGGGGAGTGCCAAGCACAGCGTTAGTGTCTTATCAGCAGGTAATGGGGAGCAGACAGGTGACAGCCCAGAGAGGCCTGTTCATTACACACACAATCGACTGGCCACACACTCACTCTTATTTTTCATTCTACGTCCAGCTTGCTCTCTTTCATTTACCGACACTAATGAGAAAATGTCCTTATTGATGGTATTATTATCACTTTTCTGCCATTTGTTTGCTTTATCACATTACAGAGGGGTGGGCCACAGTTCATAATGCATTAGTTTCATCTTGAAAATATGTCAGTTTTCTTAGACAAGAAAAGGAATAGTAATTATAAAAATGCACCCAGCGTTAAATATTGATACTGTGGAAAGAGGAGCATTGTCAGGGTAATGAATACATTTTAAATTCAGACTGATTTACGGTGGCTACTGTCATAGCGAGCAGAAGGTTGTTAGTTTGAATCCTAAGAGAACCAGCGACGCTCCTCGGTCCCTCAGTTTAATCGAAATGTGTCTGCGTTTGAATCTACCTTTTCTGTTCCTCGATAGTGTGTTGATTTTGTTTACACTGCAGCAGCGGTCGTTTGAAGCCTGCAAGAGGAATACGATACACTTTCTGTGACAAACAGATGAAACTGCAAGCAGCATGAGCTCTGGGAATCTGTGTCTAGGAACAAATCGTCAACATGAATTCATTACGCTCATTTGCGATAACAAGTGCTTGTGGTTTTAATTGACTTAATCAACAAATAGAATTAATCAGAGATTTCTAATTAATGGTAATTGATTGAATATCCAGTGGGTCACTGTCAGTGTGAGATGCCTGTGTCCTTGCTTTAACTGGAGGGGGTTTCGGCTCCGCTTCTCCGTCTTGGCAGGATTAATTGAAAATGTTAAATTTGCACGCGTGGAAAAAAAAAGAGCGAGATGGAGTGTGCACTCGTTCTTCTAGCAAAGATGAGCAAACAAATGTTGCAAAGCAGATAGAGCGAATGGCTCTTTTCTCCTCATCTGCCATTTTAATCCTAGCCCTGGTGTGTGGGTAATTCCAAACTCTTCTGACTTGTAAGTGTCTTTTTGTGCGTTGGAATTGTGTATTTCATAATATGGAACAGAATTAAAGTGGAGGGAGACACAAATAGAGGATGAAGAGAAAGCATTAATGGGAGTGTGGGAATTCTCATTTGGTGCAGGATATCATGGTGGAGTTGGAAACACTATGTCTGTGTGGTTCAGCTGCATTACGCCACAGCTTTGTGCCTGGGGTTTGATTACCGACACCGATAGTGAGAAACCTGTAGATTAATACAGTAGGTAAGATGGATTTAGCAAGTCGATAGTGAAGCCAGATCAGGCCGATGAGAGAGAATAGTCATCTAAAGCGTTGTGAAGATTGGCTTAGCGCTGGTGCGTGCTAGGTGGCTGCTGATCTGATGATGCCTTTATTAAAAAGAGTCTGATAGATAGGCCTCATGTGAGCTTGCTCATTGCACTTCCTTCACAGGGAACGGTCAACTGAAAGATGGCTCCGGTGTTTGGCGTCTGTGTTTGTTTCTCTCTCTTGCTCTAACTCTCTCTCTCTCTCTTTCTCTCTCTCTGTCTGTCTGTCTCTCTCTCTTTCTTTCTCTGCTTTTGATATCAGGCTGGGACAACAGAGCACATTGGCCAGCGGCCAGCTTCTCAGCCATAGCACTCAGCCTGTAGGTCTGAAATGGAGTCATTGTGTAGGTTCACATTCACATACTGCAGCGAAAAGCAGACCACTTTACCGCTCCATGTATTTGGAAAAGCTTTTTAGCAAATATTGGCACACCATAGTCTGCCTGCCCCCTTTGTCAATAAGGCAAGACACATAGGAGGGGGAAGAAATCAAATTTATGAAGCCCAGCAATGCAGAAACAATGAAGCATCAGATTTCTGGGGAGTCTGGAAGTCTAATAGCTCCGTATGCTGTTCAGTGTGTTATGATATAGCCCCAGGTTTGTGCCATTTAATCTGTATGAGTGGACTTGTGGTATTGATTGAAAAATGGCCATCTAGATTGTTTGCCTTGTGGAGGAGGACTGCATGAAGAGTAGAGGCAGTGAGGGAACAGAACCAGCGCTTGGAAAAAGCATGATGTTGACCATCCACAGCACTAACACGAACTGTTTGTGTAAAAGGATAAACAGAATCCAGCCAGGCTGACATAAATGTTTGCAAGTTATTTCGAGAACACACTTTTGCAGGCTCTACAAACTACATGCCTGGCTCGTCTTATTTTGCATGTGCGTGTTTGTTTGTGCATCAGCTTTGAACGTCTCTCAGAGTTTGCTAAGCGCCTCTGTTTCAGCTCCCATTCCACAGGATAACTCTATCACTCGATGTGCTGACCTCCCTCACCCTCCTTCTCTCCTCTGCCATTGCATTTTGCAGTCTCATTACCTGCTTAAAAGATGTGGGGAGCTGTAAATATATGCTAAAACAGAGGCCGAAACTGCTGAAGAAACAAAATCCAATTTAAATGTAATGGTGTTTAATATTTATTGAAAAATGTAAAGAACGAGACAGGCAGTGCCTAGCAGAGCAGGTTGGATTTACATAAATTGCTCTGGGAATGTTTTTGTCCTATACTGCACATGGAGCAGAGCTTGTCGATTCGAGTGGACCATGCTGCATATTTACAGAGAGCTTTGGTACAGGCAGAAGGCCATCAACATCCTGAACCCCTTTCACCACATACACAGAATGACCTCTGCAGCTTGCTCTTGTTTGGGAGAATGTGTGTGTTATGGCGATTTCATTTCATTATTGTTATAGCTGGGCTCTGGAGCACAGCACTGGGGCTTTGGCCTGTAACTATCCAACTCAGTGCTGTTTATGGGGGAGAGGGTGGAGGGGACTGTGTGATTTACATGCTCCTGACAGCCTGGATTGTTGTGGAGACCTCATCAGTACAGGGCTCAATTCTTACTCTCTCTCATTTACTGTTTCTCTCTCTCTCTCTCTCTCTCTCTCTCTCTCTGTCTTACTTCTAACCTCTATTGCTTCCCATTTCTATTTCTTCTATTTTATTCACCTCATTCCCTCAGATACGAAATCAATATCAATCCTTCACAGTATAGCAATCCATGATATATTACAGATTGATATTTATTAATTGGATTAAAAAATAAATATTTAAAGGTTCAAATTGTGACTAAAATTGTGACAGTGAGCTTTTTCTTTTGTTTTTCTAGGCTTTATGTATGGAAGTGCGAGGTCGGAGGAAGGGGATGGCCTCAGTGCTGCGCCTGTGCCAGAAGCTCCTGGAAGGGCCAGAGGAGCAAAGCTCCGAGGCCGATCGTCAATCCCTTCAGCTGCTGCAGGTGAACCTCGAGAGGCGCTGGGAGGCCATCGTCATGCAGGTGCTCCAGTGGCAAAGTCACCTCAAACGCACCCTGGGCCGAGACCAGGTCAGGATAAAAGTACACGACAGCTACATTTCCTCTCTCTGTAAATAGCCACCGATGTGGTATAACCGTGTTCATGACGGACATCATGTGCAGTGAGGGATCTGCAAAGTCACACCACTGAAGAAGACAAATTGCATCACCATGAATATATAATCGCCAGCATAAACATTTCAGCTTCAAATCTCCTCTCGCTCATGTCTAACAGATGTAGTCAACGATGTGTGCATTCTGTGTATAAATAACCCCATGACGACACAAAGAAAACAGCGCTACCATCTACAGCACCTTCAGTAAATCTTATTACACTTATAGCTATTCATTTTCTCAGTATGTGTTTTATCCAGCTCTTAAACTGTCTCTATAAGGGTCAATTTATACTCAACTCAGTAACCCACAGAGCCTAAGTGTTTTTTTTTTTTCTCAGCTAGAAATATCGTAGCAGTAATATAGAGCAGCACTGCTATAATGGAGCAATAATGATGATGTATAAGGTAGGAAGTGTAGCCACATATTATTATTATTCAATAATACATTTTAGACTCAGTATATTACAGCGCAATAATTGACTTAATGCACTAAGTAATCAAACACCATATAATGTGCTAACCTACAACCAGGACCTGAGTGAAGTTCGAGAACATGCAACATTCAGCCTTTCTCCTAAACCAGGTTAGGTTTACTGCAAAATAATCAGCACCCATTTCCAAAACTAAACACCCAACTACTGACTTAAAGTAACTGGAAGGCAGTGGTTTAAATGTGTGGAGTTAGATTTAGGCTTTTGTTATGTAGATGCTATGCATTCCTGTGTGGCAGCAGCAGGCCTCTGTGGAGTCGGTGTGCAGCACACAGAGAAACCCAGAGACCTGTTTGTGGATGTCCACTCAGTTATCTGCTCTCATTTACACAAACAAGACAAACGACTTGGCCCTCTCCAGCTCTGACCTTGCAGGACTGAAGAGCAATTTCACTTTGGAAAGTGTTTAGAAAAGGGGAAGAAAAATAACAGGGAAGGTCTGTTTTTGTTAATACAGTGCTCTGTGTGCAATGATAAAAATGGCCTTCTGTTGAAAGATTTCGAAGACAAACTTTGCTTCGATTTCTTCTCCATGTTTGAGGATTGGAAAAGTTTTTCGGTTTCATACTTTTTTTATTTATTTATTTAAGAGCTATGCCTTATAACGCTATTTTCTATATGAAGGTTAACAGTAGTGATGGTCATTTTGAAACTAACTTCCGCTGATTCCCATTCAGAAATTAAAAGGAAGACCTCTTCCTTATCTTCTTTACAGCCTGTTTACTAAGTCCTTATGACATTGCATGAGCATATTTTGCACTTCATGACAAAGGAAGGTTATTTCTGGAATTTAGTTTTAAACTGCTTTTGGTGCAGATGTATTACAATGTGAGCTGAGGCAGCTGGAATAAATGATTTTCTATTTGATTACACTGATTGATTGTTCTCACTGTTGAAGGTTTTTTATCATGCATTAGCAATCCAAGCTTCATCACAAGTATTTCCCTTATCAGCAAGAAGAGAATAAACAGAAATCTAATAAAAATTCATTATATGCAGTGTATGACATACAAAGCAAGTGTTAGATTTGCCAGTTTATTAGATTAATGAGATAAAAGGATAATATAAATAGACCGCTCTCATTAATAAGGAGGCAAGCAATTTGTTTAATTGTATCCCATGTAGAATTCATGTGTCTAAGCAGAATTTTTAAACAGCAAAAAATGTTTCACAGCTTAGTGGTGCTTTTGATCTCATTAAAATTTGATTACTAACTCATGAAGATCAGGAATCTGTGTGTGGCATATGACTTATGCAGTTAAATGAAATATTCCCCCTTTTTAGCTTTTATACCAGTGCTCCTTCTCCCTACACAGGTACCCGGGAACCTGATCGAACCATCTCTTTTGGATCTCCGTGTCTCATCTGAGGACTTTTGGGAATGGGATGAGATGGATATGACCATAGTTAATATGGAGTCTCAAGAAAGTGATCAGGAAAGCCATTCAGAAAAGCACCAGGAGGAACAGTTAGATGGACCATGTCCTACACAGAGCAGAATGAGCCTGAATGGCCTTCAGTCAGATCCCCCAACAGGCCGTGTTTATCAGGTGTTCAGTTTACATAGTTTTGAACTGTACCAACAACCGCAGATCAATCAGCAGTTATTTTCGTATACCCAAACCAAACCCAAGGAGAAGCAGCCACTGCTAAAGAGCTTGAGCAAAGATTCTTCTTTTTCCTCAGTGGAGTCGCTACCCGACATCATAGCAGGGCTTGTGAGTGGGAAACAGGGGATGGTGACAGATTCAGCCAGGAGATCAGAAAGTGAAAGTGGAATAGTCAGTGAGGGTGACACGGAACCAACGGCCAATTCTGAGACCTGTCTGCTTTATCAGAGTGATGATCCAAAGGTTCAAGTTACGCTTAATCCTCTGATCCATCCAGACTCACCTTGTATAGACAGAGTCTTAGATGAAGACATAGATAAGATATTGGAACGTGCCAACAAGTGTGCTGAGCTTGGAGACAGTTTGACAAAGGAGACAAAGGACCAAGAATATTTTATTGGAAAGAAAAAAACAGAGGAATCTGAAAAGGGAAAAAGGAAGCAGAAAAATGAACCAGTGGAGATTTTTATTAATGGACGTTTGGTCAGTCCTGATTCTGAGGTCGAGGGCCATGAAACCGCAGCTTTCAGTGGTGGATATGAGGATGAGGGGAAGGTCCGAAAGTCCACTCAGTTATCCCAGGGGTCTTCCCTAGATTCCCTCTATGCAGTTGGTGATTTATTTCCATCAGCCAAAGAGACTCTAACACGTAGCATGTCCCTGGAGAGCTGGCTCGCTCCATGTAAGAGTTCAGGAGAAGCAGGCAGTCAGAGCAGCCTGGGGGACTTGGGCCTGGCCACAGAGACCACCGGGGAGCTGAGCAAGAGAACTCTGGAGCTGCTGAAGCGACTTGAAAACATCCAGACTCCTCTTGCCCAGAAGATCACCCGGAGCATTTCTGATATTACCCTTCCAAGCAGCTCTCTGCATCTTCTGGGACGGGGACCCCGTTCAGGGGGTGCCCCTTCCTCCATTAATGAGAGTTTGGCCGCTTCTCTCACAGAGCTGAGCAGCATTGACGACTCATCATTAGCTTCTGAGGATTTGGCTGTGCAGAAAAAACGCTGTTTGGCTGCCAATTCCAATGCATCCTTCCGGAAGCATAGCCGCAGCCAACAGCTGACAGACGAGACAGACGCCAGTGTCAGCATGGTGGTGAATGTGTCATGTAACTCAGCCTGCACCGATGATGAGGACGACAGCGACCTGCTTTCCAGTTCTACTCTCACTCTTACCGAGGAAGAGCTGGGCATCAAAGATGATGAAGACTCCAGTATTACCTCTGAAGAAGAGTATATAGAGGGCACTTTTGGGCTGGGACTGGACTACATGAAGGGTGAGTTTCAGACCTGGGTTAAACCTAGAGCTCATAACAGGGAAAGAAATGAGGCAGATCTTGGAGATGAACTGCAATGCGGAACTCTTTGTAGAGAGATTCCGTCACCTGTGAAGAACGTCACTGATCATCATTTCTTGAATCAGGCTGCTTTGAAGCTCTTGGAGGCAAACTCCAATGTTAAAAATGCTGGCGTTAAGAAACAGGAGGTGGACAGCAACTGGGTGGATGCTACCAGAAATTACATCAGCAGTTTTGTTGATGACATGGAGAATGGCAATGTGGATAGCTCCCACATCAAAGGAAAGGATGAGGATGAGCTCCTCAGAGAGGAAGGGAGTCTTTTTACTAAGAAAGGAGAATCTTTCAAGGACTGCTACTCCATGGATGATTTAAAGGGTGATGTAATGAGCATGATAGCCACACCCTCCCCATCCTCATGTGGCCAAATAAACTTGCAGTCCCAAGAATATTCTCTAGAAGGTCAGCTGAAGGGAGAACTGCCTTGCCACAGCTCCCATCATCCACCCCCTTCTCTGTCACCGTTAGAGGAGTGCTCCACATCTCACCACAGCATGCTGAGAACAGCTCACATGAGCTCCCAGAAGCAGCCAGCTTCTTTCCATGAAGACACCAGACAGAGCTCATCGGACTGTTGTAGCCACCAGCCATTTCCTTCTGAAGAGGAGAAAAGTGAGGATGTCCATAGCTTTGTGATGGAGATCATTGACATGACATCAGTGGCCCTGAAAACTAAAGATGTCCAAGCAGAGCAACCTCAGGAGTCCTCTAGTCCCACCTCAACTTCCCAGATCAAAGAGAAAGTCCTGGAACATTCCCATCGTCCGATCAATCTACGCAAGGGTGACTTTTATTCGTACTTATCGCTTTCCTCTCATGATAGTGATTGTGGAGAGGTCAGTACATGCACAGAGGAAAAGAGCAGCACACCAGTCCTCTCCCGAACTCCAGAAATCCGTGACGAAGAGCCTCTATTTGCGGCCTGCACAGAAGAAGTCTATTTAGGGCCTCCGCTCTGCTACAGTATGTCCATTAGCAAAAGGCCCATGAGACGCAGCACCAAACTAATAGACCCCTTCTGTCCCCTGAGCCAAGCACCTCCACCACCCAGTAATGAATACCAAAAAGCACACAGTATTTCTCCAGGAAGTATAGCTGGAACCCAGCCACAGTGCCATAATGAGGCTCCTTATCTTAATCCTTTACCATGTGAAACCGTGATAGACACTGTTGAATGTTTTGCAGATACTAAAATGCTTGAATCCAATATTTCTCCTGTAATGACTAAGATAAGAGTCTCTTGCTCCAGTACAAATCCTTTAAAAGAGGAAAGCGGACTCTATATTAATCCTAAAATTAACTGTCCCCCGATAAGAAAAAGTGATAGGGATAAAAGAGATGATGCTTCACAGTGGATGAAACAGAAGAATGTCAGAAAAGGGCGCAGCTCTCCTCAGGAAGCCAAGTCAACTCCTAAACAGGTACGTTTATACCTTCCACCGGGCTTTATTTGCTTGTAATGAGAGCTGGGCGCATTTCTTCCATCTCATTCACTAAATATTTAAGAAGGATTTGTGTTCTCTCCCTCCCACCTTCCCCACCCCCTATTTCCCCTCCTCCTTCCCCCCGGAGCGCTAATGGAATAAGGATTTGCAGGCGTAGATTTAAAATTTTAAGGTCTACAGAACAGAATAATCATAATCAGTCAGATTATATTATGATTCATAAGCAAGACTACAGCGGGAATCATTACTTAATTTCATGACTGAATTAGCATGTATTTGTGTTCTTTTTAAGTTTTCTATTTCATATGCAAACTTCCCCGCTGCTCTGTTCCAGCTTTCACCGCAAATCTGTTGTTTGACCTTATATTAGGTGAATTAAGTGGGTACTTTTCAAACCAATCATTGATACCATAAACATGAATGTGAATGCTCAAAGTCTGAATGAGGCAAAGACCTGAAATGGTTCGTGAGAATTTATTTAGCATTTAGTAAATTCTGGGTTTTCAATCCAACCCGTGGTCAATGAAGTAGACTCGAACTGTTCTTTTAGGGGTTCCTGAGAAAGGAAGCAATCATTCTCTCATTGCGGTTTCTTTTTCGCTCACTAAATGTATGGATATACAGTAGTGGAGCCAATTGATATTGGATTATTTGACCACCGATGCACTCATGCCGTTAGGACAACGTAAACTTACATTGATGTGAAAAAGTGATGATAAATGTCATGTGAGGTATATATACAGTCCAAATGCCACCTGTTGAGAAATTTTTACATTTTTAAAGTTGGAGCGTTTAAAGCATTAGCCATTTTCTCCATCATTATTGTGATACCATTGTTTCTCTCTTTACCACTTCCTCAGTTGGCAAGGTCAGAGCGAGGTACTGGACCGGTGGAGACAGACCGCAGGGTTTTGCTCAGTGCGCGACGTTCGGACAGCACAGTGGCAGTGAGGAGTGGAGTGAGCAGCAGACCCCAGGCCAAGGTTTGTATTGTAGGTCATGCATCAGTACAAAATCACACACACACACACACACACATATACACACAGCCGCACAGCCTCTCCCCCAGGCCTCTTCTGTCATATCAGTGAAAAATGGCTGATGGGCCTTTTCAACATCTTGTGGCGCATTGTAAGCACCCTATTTTCCACATCATTCCATACTGCAACTAAGCACCTTCCTATTTGTCATTAGTGTGGTTTTCCAAAGAGCAAATTTGCAATGAGAATGTGTTTTTCTCCTCACCCGGCGTCTTTGTAAATGCTCTCTGCACCGACCTCACAGGCTTATTCTGATGCTGCTGACGCAAATGCATTGTCTGACTCTAGGCCACATTATGGTTTAAATTATAGGCCACTATACTTTATATACCATGACAAGCGTACTAGGAAATTGGTCTGAAAATCAGTCATTACATCTGTATACCACATACTTGCAACCTTGAAACCTTAGAAAGTGGGAGATTTTCCGAACCCATCCGCTAGCGTAGGATATGCAGGACTTTGATTCTTGCATGCTGATGTGATTCAGGCTTTTGTAGAAAAAGTACAAAATAATATGAGAAACAAGTAAGCACTTATTTATTGGGAAAAAAACAAGCTTCAATTGAAATTAAAATCTATTTGTCTCTTCGATTTGATGTCAAATGCTCTTAAATGACATTTTTTTCCAAAGATTTTGTCCAGCCACTTTCAGATGATCAAAAGCAGAAAAAAAAATCAGTTGAAGACATAAAACAAAAACACAATCCTGAGTATTGACTTGGACAATCAGTGTAAAATGCTTTTTCTTCGATGATCAAATCATTGGCTAGATTCCTGTAACAAGCTGAACAGCCTGAAATGGCTGAAATACAAGAGAATTATGTGAAAATTAGGAGCGGGCAATGAAAAACAGGACTCTCTGTAGGCTGGCAAGAGTAATGTGTCCTGTAGGTCTTGTCCTCTCTGTCACCAAGCCAGAAAGTGTCGCTTGGCAATGATTTGTTTGGAAGAAAACGAAGCCAGTGCAACAAAGTAGTCACTCACATTTTATACAACTGAAGGAAAAAAACAACAAAACAGCGCTGCTTGCTCACTGTAATCAAACAGTACACAGACTGCACCAATCAACCTTCCTAACCTAGCGCTCAAACCTCTGTTTAACACAGAAGCAGGGTTTAAACACGGCAAGTCGAAGACTTGACCAAGTCCAAACTACACAATAACAATGACAGAATGCCGGAGCGATCCCGGACGTTTCCGGTGGCTAATGACTTGTAATAAATTATTCTACTTCTTTGTTTTAGATAAATTGTGTGGGATTTTCGAACAAAACAGATTCCTGTACTTGAAATATTGTGATGGATTACAAAGTGCATTTGTGAATAAATTGTCCTCCTCACCCCTCCCTTTGCAGTGCCTCTAGTGGATAGGAAGATAAATTACAGTCAAAGTTTTAACCAGAAAAAACTTTTAACCTGGCTCTTTCTTTATTTATAATTTACAAAATAAATGTATTGTTGTTTTCTCTCTTTTTTTTGTTTTGTTTTCTAGAGACTCTCAGGAAATCATGCTATCCCTGCCTGTAGGCACTGACTTTAGTGGTTCTGTTGCTGCGTAGTTATTCTGCAAGCCGGGATCGTACCCTCGGTCCTGGTGCACGGACCTTTCAGCTAGCACTGCAATACGGCTCCAGTGCTCACTCCTGACTACTACTGACCCCAAAGACCATTCTTCTGTACTCACTGCTCACCCTGGACTGAGCTACCTCATCGTCTTCCACCAAACACCCCGAGATGCACTACTGCGCTCTCAAACACACACACACACACACGGTAGCTCTCACTGTCACACTCCCTGCACTTTGCTTTGCACATCTGTATTTGTCCTTTGCAGTTTGAGAAACAGATCTGAAGTGCAGCACATTGTAGAGCTCCACATTTAGACCACATGTACAGTACAGTATGTGACATGTGTCTCAGTCAGTCTGGAAAGCACTTCCAGTTTCACTCAGTTCCACTCTACGTAAGACGCTTTAGCAGACGAAAGCCCGGACCCGCAGACTGTTAAACTAAACGAGCGGAGAGGAGAGCTATCTATGCAACCCAACATGTGGGTGTGCTTGTGTGGCATGGATATTCTGCCGCTCGATTGGATGCTGTTCAGAGTTTTTCTGTTGCTTTATTTTATATTATTTCCCTGAGATTTGGAGTAAATCAAAGAAGAGTTTTAAACTTTACATTTTTGTGCCTTGCTGATATTTCTTATAACTTTTGTTAAAGACTCTTTGACGCTTTTCTTTTCGCTGTTCAGTAATCAGTGCGAGAGTTTACTAGAGTAAGGTTAAGTCTAATGAATGGCCATCTGTATATATGTATACTGTACCTTCAAATCTTGGTGTACAATGACATTATGAATTATTCGTGTTAGTGTACAACTCTGTTCTGTGATGTGGATTATTATAAGCCTTAACGTGCTACGTTGCATGGTTGAGAGTATACCAACTCTTCAGAAATAAACATAATTTATTGAAAACTGTCTGAAATGTCCACTTCTTCCTGTAGTAATATTATAAAACAACGCAGAACGTTCAGAAGGTTTCAGAACTTCAGTAAAGTACTTGACAGTTTCTTAACTCCAATAAATATTACCGTGATTTTTTTTTTTGTTTTTCTGAAAATGGTTAATTAAATGAAAATAAAATCAAATGGGATTTCCATAGGAATGTGTATATTAACAAGCTTACGATGCGAACATAGAAAATGATGATAATAGAGCTGTAACTACACGATAATTCTATACCGCATGACTAGATGTCTACATCCTACAACAATGCTGCATCAGATGTTCTTCAAATGTTACCTGCACTGTGTTCCTAGTTTGACCTGTTAATACTAATTCAACAAAATGTTACAGCAAATGTTTAATAACATTCATGAGATCTAAAAAAAAAAAAAAAATGACTCAACGAATGTATTATTGAGAAAATGTTTAGCTAACCTAAAATTGTTAGCTGGATATGTTCATATACGTCTATGTATAAAGATTATTAAAGCAATCTAGCTTGCTTTACCTTTACAATCTTTCATGACCCTTTTTTCCTATGCAACATACTGTAGGCGATATCAAAGCACTCATCTTGATGCCCGAAGCCTCCGAACATCACATGGTTATTTCCATGGCTAATGTGCTGTTTACAGGAAGTGTTGATGATTCCACAGGCCGTGCGATGGGGGTCCTCTGAGATACGGATATACAGTAGCATCACAACTTTGCAACTCTTCTGCTGCCAATCAAGTGCTCTCCTGATTGCCGAGCCGAGCCTGATAAGCTCTCCTCTGTAATCGGCCCTCGGCTGCTGCAGCAGATGCCTGTTTGTTGATGATGAGTGTGTGCTTGCATCAGAACAAAATCAGACAGTAGAAATGAACAAATTTAAATTCAATTTTCCGAATACAGAATGAAGAGAAGTTCAGCGTGTGTGTGTTTGTGTGTGTGTGTGTTTGGTCCCTCATTCTACATAACAATGTTTTGGGGTAAGTAATAGAGCTGTCTGCCTCTTATCACTTTACACGATCACTGGTGCCATATTACGGTAATGACAGGTGGCTGATAAATCCTCACATTTCTGCATAATGACAGATCAAACCACTGACTTATTGTTTATGTTTTGATTTGTTTAACGGGCTCGAGGCGGTGTCAAGGAGACGAATAAAACGCAGACTATAACAGGAGTATGCTTAGTGCTTTTACAATATAATACACTGTTATTTTCTCTCTGTTGTCTGTATAAAGAACAAATTCCAAAAAAACAAATGACATCACAGTCTGGTCTGAAATATTCACTTCCACAACAAATGCTTTTTTTTTTTTTTTTATTGTAAAAACAGCAGTCGATGGTCTTGTTTTTTTTTTGTGGCTGAGAGTAAAAGTCACTTTAATATTTCAAAAAAGATTTGCATTGACTGATGGCACTGATAAATTAGGATGGAAATTGAATCTAACATGATCTTCAAAACACAGCATCAAATGAACAATTAACAGAATATTTTGTATGAAATGGAAATTACTTTAAAGGTAGTAAAGGTCATGTGTATCGAACCGTGGCGCCTTTGCAATTACAAGCAGTCAGAATGTTGATTTGGAGGCTTGCTAAGCATAGAATATGGAAAAATATCATGTCAAATATTCTTTGTTGAAAAGATCATACTTGATTACGCTACATTATATGACAAAAAAAGTGACGAATTTTTCCACATGAATATCACTGAGGGATAAAAAAAAAAAAAAATGACACTGACATTCAAATGCCATCAGGATTTTTAAACGCAACGGACAGTGACTGAAAGTTTCAGAATTTCACTTCTGATTGATGTCATATATTAAACACAATGAGAGGGAACACGTTCTTTGTTTTAAATAGATTTTTTATCTTATAGTGATTTTCATCGCTTATATGTGAACCGTCTGTTTCCCCTGATGTTCTCTCACAGTGACCCTCCACACTTGTCTCTTCACTGTTGCTGGGTGTCAGTCAGCAAGGGAAGGTATGATGTAAAAACAGAATATTAAATGCAGCATGTCGCCAGGGCAGATGTCTATATATCAAAAACTACTCAACAGGATGACATTGACCCTGGCAGCTTTTACGCATCAAAGTTACACTGGACTAATAAAAGGCATGAGGTAAAAGAAACTTGCTCAAAAAAACCCGTAAGTGTCCATCAGAGGTACTGGCCAGAATGTTGCTTCAAACTTAGAGACTTGTTTTTATTACTATTATACATTACAGTATATACATAAGGGATGTGGGCACACGGGAGACAGGAAACCTGATTATCACACTTATATGTGCTTATTGAACAGATTTAGTTCCTCTTTGCTGCTAATAATAATAAGCTCCTCTCATCTGGGAGGGCTTTCCACTAGATTTTGGAGCATGGCTGTAGTGGCTGTTGTGTTCATTCAGCTACAAGAGCATTAATGAGATCAGGCCCTGATTTTGGGAGAGGATTTGGGGTCTGAGGTGCAGTCAGCATTCCAGTTCATCCCAAAAAGGTCCCAGACGGTCACTGGATTGAGGTGAAGATGTTGTCACGGAGCTCGCTTCATGCACAGTGTCACTCAAATAGTAGTACAAGTTTGTTCTTAGTTCCAGTCAGGAGAATTGGAAAGCTATAGCAACACTTTAGGACACTCACATGGATGCGATAGACAGGTACTGACAGTGTACACTCAGGATGAGATGCTGATATCATTCACACCTACTGCCAATTTAGCATACAGTAGCTAATCCAGATATTTGTATGTTTTGGGTGGTGGGAGAAATCCAGAAACCAACATGAACACAGGAAGAACATTCAAAAGACTTTAACCTGAGTTCAGAGAGCTGGAGCTGGAGCTGGAGGGCGGAGCACTGTGCACTGTGCACCACCTTATTATTAGTGCTAGTGGTAGTAGTTTGATTATGATTATCACACACACACACACACAGTTTATATGCAATCAGCCTATAATGCATGTCTTTGGACCGGGGGTCGAAACCTAGGTAC
>JAOTRN010000002.1:12175550-12190944 GCA_028566695.1 Bagroides melapterus
ACACACACACACACACACACGTATATATACACTTATTGGTTTTGAAGGTTTTGTACAATATATAATGTTCAGTTTGAAAAAATAGGCATCAGACCAGACTATCAGTACAGACAATCATAAACATACAAGCAGAACTTTATTCACAGACCGATCACAAATGGATGCTGAAATTTAGTAATACCCATAAGAGTATTAGTCATATAGCAGAGGCTCGGCATTAAACTCTGGCATTACATCCAGCACACTCCCACGGGCACAGCAGCAGAAGATGTTTATGCTAAATCAGTCAGCTGTAATCTTAGTGGCAGGGGCATATTTTTTGTGCCATTCTGAGCACATCGGCAAGATAGCATCTTGAAGATGGAATTAATTTTGAGAGGAGAAACTTCATAGCCTGTGCATGAGCGTACTCTTTATCACCTGGCTCCTGTTGGCATTCAGAAGGGGTTAAATCACACTCTGCGTTTTGCTGCACTGCTCCTCTCGAGAGCCGAAACTAATTTCCCTGGAAATTCTGACCGGAGGTGTTTAATGGCATGTGTACGTCTACATGTATGGATCGGTGCTGAATTGGAGTTGCAGCTGAGAGTTTTGTTCTTGAGCTTAAGCAACAAGCAGAATAAACGGAGAGAGAAACGGGTTGGCAGTTCCTATGCAGCAGTAACCTCAAAGTTGGCTTTGTGTCTAGGAAAACCATTCTCTCTCTCGCCAGTGTTGCATTTCCTATTGTATTAGTGCAATTGAGCTATGGAAGAAAACGAATGGAAACTGGAAAAGGGGAAGTAGCGGTGCGTACGTGTGACGTGTGAATACCGTTGTGTGAAATCAGATCTCTCTTTAGAGATTCAGGAATGCTTTATATGTCTACATCAACAGGTATTTGGCAATGCTTGGTATTCTGCAAGGAATTTGGACGAGAAACAGGGTTTAACATTTGAAAGCGAACATTTATGATAAAAATGTATAGGCTTTAATTTTAAAAGCAGTGCTCTGTTATCTGTGCTCGTTTTGTTAAGGAGCCGATGGAAACTAAAGCACAGCAGTAAATCCTTGTGTTGGGAAAGAATTACAAAACTGAATAAATATTTGGCATTTGTAAAGGTTTTATTATTATTATTATTATTATTATTATTATTATTATTATTATTATTATGGAAACAGCAGCATCTTCCCCGTGCCTTAGAGCTCCAGTGGCAGCCCCGTGCTACATGGCTGAACAAAAGAACGGCCAGTTCCTCCCAGTGATCGGAACGCTGAACACAGTATAGATGGGGCGCGAGCTTGCCATTCCGATGCATATTTATCACAATTAAGAGGGATTTCCAGCCCCATCTGTGGCTGTTTGGGCAGCGTGCAGCGCGGTGATTACGCCGTCTCTGTCTCTCTCTCTCTCCTCCACCCACTGATGTTGCTCTGAAGGTCAGCGTCGAGAGACAGACATAAAGAAGATGTAGCCCACTAAGGTAATAGTGCAGGCTCGGAGCATGCTGCGCTACCGCACGCCTCACGCTGTGCGCTGCTTTATCACCGTCTTTGTGATACACACCCCACTCGGTCAGGCGGGGGATTTTTCATTCTGCCGTACCTTTGGCTTTCATATGGAGCTTGAGCCCTTTATGTTTGTATCAGTGGTATCAGTGGCAGGAGAATCAACAGCATTAACGCTGTAGAGAAGACAGGACGCAGCCACAAGAAAGGCACTAACAGTATGAATGGAATAACTAGTCTATTTAGGGGACTTTATTCATTTTCTTTTTTTGACTTGCATCTACATCTTCCTATCTTGAGCGCTCGTCACCTTTAGCAGTCTATTGTAACGAACGTAATTTAATCGTACTCGTGGTTTATTGTTCTGATAAATAAACCTGAAACGCTTGCCATGAATCTTGTTAGTGATTCAGGAATCTGTCCTTGAGTACCATTCAGTAAATACTAGCATTCATTAGCGTTTCCTCGGAAATCAGCTTATATTCCGAACACATTACAGGCAAAGCTTAGCTTTCATTCTGAACTCTCGTGTAACATGAAAACCGTGGCCTTTTAGCTTTTATTATGATTCAAGCTTGAGGTAAAACCAGTCCCTCCACCTATGCAATTAACGTCCACGCAAGTGAGACCTTTATTTAGCGTCTGGCTGGAAGGACAGATGTTTTGCCCGTTGCCTCCCATCTGCACTTTCCTCCACCACCGTTTATGTGTGCAGCTCCAACGCTAGCAGCGAGCGTTGCCCTTTAGCCGCCACTGCTCACCTCCTGTGCTGTACCTCGGCTCCTTCCCCGGCTTTCAGCTCTGACAGATCCACACTCAGCTGTGAAATATCTGGGCGCAGGAATAGATAAGGTTTGTGTTTGAGCCTGCAGAGGTATAGAATTCAGTACATTTATTTATGCTTCAGAGCGTGCACGGGCAAAGATTTCAATGGTTGAAATCTACTTCAAAGTTTCCTTCGCAGCATACTGTACTTTGGGATTTTTGACTTTTCATGGTGTTTGGTGTACTCCTGAGGTCTCTAGGCACATTCTTTTAACACAGCAACATATTTGCCTCATCCACACATGTATTTCTCACCTAGAGTTTGACAAAATTCAGCCCTGAAAAGTAACTCACACTTTCCCCCCCCAAAAAAAAACAAAACCCAACATCATCCACATCACCACCACGGCCAGTTTATCACGCACCGATCTGACCGCACGCACCTGCATGACCCTCGCTGACACGTCGAGGTTCTTCCTGCGAAATTGTAATTGATTATTCCGCTTAGGCCGAGCAGGAGGTAGGACATGGCCCGATTAACTCCCCACAGACCGCCCTCGTGACTCCCAATGACACCCGCTGCACGACTTGTGTAAATGGATTGAGAGGCGCATATGCATGGGAGCCCACCTGTCACTTTAATAAGCAAATGCTATAGCAGCAATTTGGCTGGAAATGGAAGTAAAGCCGGCTTCGCCTCACCTCGCCGAGGAGCTCTGGCGTGCTGAGGTCTATTCTGACACGCATTCCTTAAGCATTGCGTCATTTGAAGAAGGCCACCCGTGCTTGGCTTTATTTGCTGGCTTTGTGCTGCCTTTTTCCCATGGTTATAGCAGCGTGCACTTTTCCAAAGCCACACTTTAGTAGGAAGCTGCATTCAGCTGTTACTCTCTCTCTCTCTCTCCTTCTCTCTCTCTCTCTCTCTCTCTCTCTCTGTGTGTGTGTGCTGCCACTGAATATACTCGGGCCTCCTGAAGTCCAACTTGCGTATTGATAAAACACTCTGCCGTGCACATAATGCTCCGTGTGACATGTAATTGGTGAAGTGATTGTGTTTCTTTCATCTAATAAAGTCTAAAGGCTTTCTTCCTAAGGCATTTGCAGCAGACTGTGGGAAAGGTCATATTCCTAGATATGTTAGAATAGCCAGAAGCTAATGAAAACACGCTCGGAAACTTCAGAACATTTTTAGTGTCAGAAGAAGAAAAAAAAAAAAAATCGTTGTTTAATGCGTTACGATTAAATCTATACAAGCACGCCAATCCTAATTTGGCTAATTGGAATGAAATATAAAAAAAAATCCATCTTATCCGTTTTCATTTTTCTGGTGTATACTATTAATATAGACTATATCACTATAGTGGCGATAAATACGTTTCAAGATAAATGTGTCTGACTCAAAGGTTCCTATTTCGATCGCAGGCATGTTACATATATAAACATTATCGAGCCTCATGGATTCGGTGCCTGAAGGTGGATACATGTTCCAGAGCAAGTTTCTCTTACCTGAGTATAAAAGCTTCCTCCATAGCTGAAGGCGTGCCGCTTTTCTCCTTCCCTTTTTCATATTTAATCTTGGTCTACATGAAATTAGACACAGAACGCTGCAGGACATTGTTAGTCAGTGAGAAATTGCCTGATAATAGATATCCAGCAGTATATCATTTGTGAACGTTTTATTTCTTTTCAATAAGAGCGGCTGAAATGCCACAAACATCCTCTTTCACTACGTCTTAAAGATTTACAGGCGCAGCTTAGCAGCTAGCATTTGAAAATGTTTGAAATGAAAACGGTAAACCCTGTTTACAACATAGCTGTCTTTCTCCCAGTACTTTAAAAGCTCTCGTCCTGCTTTCAGCCAGCACGCTGATGAAAAAGCAACATATAAAAAACTTTTTCAATCGAAGAGAAAAGAACTTTCTAGAGAGTGCACTTGAAATAGTCGAGGCTTTGTGAGGTAACGTCTTTTTTTTTTTTTTTTTTTAAAAGACGTTATTTCATGGCTGTGCGGCTCTCTTCTCTTTTAATTCCTTTCGTCGTGTCGTAGCCCCGTGTGTTTGAGAGTGTAGGTCAATAAGGATGGGCACATTGCGAATTTCATGATCTGTGTAGTGGAACAAATTGAAAGCAAAGCCTATATCAATCACACTGAAGGCAGGGTTAATTGTTCCTGCTTTACAAGAACGGTGGACAGATAAAGCAGTAATGATGCACTTATGTCTGCGATGTGCACTCTCTTCCACATGAAATGACAAAAAAACATGGAGATTGTTGACCTATTAAGTGATTACTGCCCAGCAAAAGCTGGGAACGTGCTTTCTCTTGGATATGTTCGAGTGTCGAGGCCTTCCATCTTCTGTTACTTTAGCGCTTACGTATGAAAGCGTCGGCTCTGTTATAATAATAATAACCGTTATTCCGTTGTTATTACTATTTTACGTAGCATCTTGACCAGTAAGTGTCACTGAAAATGGTAGAACCTAAGAAACTAAGTGTATTGAGGATTTCCCTGTAACAGTGAAGAGTGTATTAGGAGAGATCCTTGTTCCTGACTCTGGTCCTAAAGGACATTGTTTCCCTGCCTTAGAGTTGTTGAATACATTAATTAAAAAAAAAAAAAAAAACGCTTCTATTGGCACTTTTCATGCATTTGCATATTTATCTTAGGGCTTAGCCGTGCGCTCCTGAGAAACTGTAAATTGCAGAATTCTAAAAGTCATTTTATTTCGTCCACTCTCTCACACGTACACGTATACATACCCAAACACACACTCTCTCTCTCACACCACACACATACACACACACACACACACACGTACATGTATATTTTATATACATATGTAGTATTTAATTAATTGAAGTCTGAAGTCCATGACAGCTATCACAACACAGCGGGTAATTCTGAAAATTAATGAGAACGATAATGCTTAAAAGACTGTTCCAGAGTTTGCCCAAACTCATTAACTAAATCTCTCATTTAAATACATCCTAAAGACTTTCAAATAGGGGGGGAAAAGTACATTGTTGCTATATAAGCATTCGCCCGGCTTGAAAACGCTGAAGAGCAGAATTTTCTGCGTGACTGAAGTCGATCAGTTTGTATTCAAGCTCCACGTCGTCACCCAAATAGAGATCCTGTGTTATAATACGCAGAGTTAAAGTCTGGCAAGAGGAAACAAGCCCAGATCTGAATGGGTTGAACTGGATTTGATTTGAAACTTTTGTTTGAAGGGTAGAGTTATAAAGCAGGATCTCGATTACGATTCAGACGTTTTTTTGGATCTTCAAGTCAGGGATGTCGCTAGCAGTTTTGAGCCCTGTGAAAGAATATGAGGTTGGGCCCCCTACCACACTCATTTTACACTAATAAATCAGATCTCTGAGGCCCTTAAAGTGAGTGGGCCCTTTGAATGATCCTAACTACTGTCTTATTGCTTCCTTGCTACATGTTATGTTCATGCATGAACAGTGTAGCGCTATGAAAGACGTTTCTGCTTTCTGTACACCGCGTTGCATCACGCTTTGCTTTAACACGCAGGAGAACTCCAATAGTTTTAACATTTCAGGGTTTTTTTTTGTTTTTTTTTTTTGACTGTACTCTCCTCACCACCATCAAAGTTCAGTCAGTGCCATATGCAATTTCTTCTGTGGTGCTAGATATGGGTTCAGGGTCCCGTAGGACTCGCGTTCGGTCAGAAATGAAGATCTCGAAGCAAAGAGAAAAAGCACACGGCAAGCGATGGCATGCCCTCATTTTAGCACGGCTCGTCTCGTTTTCTGACGCTCAAGCTTTCAAGGGTCGCGGATTCACTGTAAAGTTCAAGTGGACCGAGCGTGAAGCCTGATTTTCTCTACGCTCTGTCTGGCTTTTATATAGTGAAACCAGTTGCTTTTGTTTCTTGATTTGTTAAAAGATACAATGAAAACTGTTTTGTTTTGTAACAACTATAAAAGTCCTTGTTGATGAGTTTCTGTGTTACAGAAGCTGACACATGTCAGGTTCTTCAAGGTTTCTGGGTGGCTTCATTAAAGCCATTCTATTGGGCTTGGCCTTCTATTACAGTGCTACGTTCACACACACTGATTTAGACTCTGCCAGTCTCCAGTCACTGTACTATGAAGTCACCAGTAGGTCTTACAGCTACTGGTTACCATAGTAATAATGTTTATCAGTGGGTGGAGCAACTCGCCTTCCAGCTTAGGTTTTTGCAGCTAAAATGAAACCTCTGGCTTTTCGTGTCTAAATCTACGTAATATATTAAATATATATAAATGTATGTAATATAGAGAATGAAGAATGGAAAGCGGGATTGTGTTATTTAGGAGGGAACATCCTAATTATAGCAGAAACATCACGTCGTGTGACTGAGGTAGAGAGGTTGGCATATCCATAAAAATCATGACAAACGTTTGACGGAAACAAGCATGTCAGCGCACCATGAGGGCGCTTAGCTTGAGGTTGTTTGATTATGGCAACTTGCTGCTCTCGCTTCAGAATATCAACATAGGAAGGGTTGACGGAAACGCACAACGATTCACACGTCTACACATAACATTCAGATTAACAGACGTATTTCCTAGTGCTACAGAAACTCAACATGGAACCGGTGTTTCAGAGGCTTGACTATGCAGGCTCTCTCTCTCTCTCCCTCTCTCTCTCTCTCTCTCTCTCTATCTTTGACTAACCCTGTCTCTCGTCATTGTGGGAAAAAGGCAGGACCTGTGCCAGACCTGTCACCTTGCTTCTGCTGATGATGTTTTGAAGTGCCGTCATCGTTATCTGGCGTGAGCCATTTTGCAGCTTCATAGAGTCCCTGATAGCTCAACTTAATCTTCCCCCTCTCCTTATCACGGCCTTCTGACTGCACCAATTAGATTTTAACATATCATATCTAATACGCCTCTTCTCCCCGCCAGGCAGACAGTCTCTGTGCAATCCTCAGCTTTCGCCGTACCTCTGTGATCTACAGCTTTGAGGTGCGGCCAGACAAATTCACTCGGCCGTTCAATAGCTGTGCGTATTTCAGCTGCGGCCATGATGACTTCCCCAGGACGCTATAGATCCGGCGTATTGAGATGTAGACTTCAAACAGGGCAGTTAGGTCTCAGAGGATTCAGAGGGCAAACAAAGCCAGGGTCAGGTGAAGCTAATAGGTCATCAATTTACCAATAATTCTGCAAACAATAGCCATTCATCTTGCTTGTTATCATCCAGATGCCTGTTTCTTTGGAAGAAAGGTTATACTCGACTGCTAAGGAAATAAACCCTGTATAAAATACCCCTGAAATCAAAATAGGTGTTTAAGAGCTTTTTTTTTTTTTTTTTTACGTCTGTTAGTGTTATGGACAGCAGTATATTATATCTGAAAAAATAGAAAAGACTTTTTATAGATATACAGAAAATGTGGAAGATATCCTCATTTAATCATTTTGTAGTTTGATTTCCATCTAGTCAAATCTTTATGAACTAATTAAGTGCTGTTTAGAATGTATATGTCCTGCCCCCAGAATCAGGACTTACTCTATAGTATCTGAGCGACAGATCAGGTTTGTTTACGGCTCTATATCTTCCCACACACTATTCCCTTTTCTAAAAATCCCTTTGTTGAGGAAAAAAAACATGGTGGGAGTTGATTCTTTTTGAATTTCTATTTGTATAAGTTTGCGCTATTGTGACAGACACTTCTAAGAAGAATGTTTAACCAACTTGGAGCGCCCGACTATGTCACTTCCTCAGTCTGAGCGAGAAGGTGATTGTCTTTATACACCATCAGGGTTTATACACCTCAGAGTAAGTACAAGGCTCTTATTAAACTCTTCAGTCATCTCCATATTTTACTACCGGTGTGTGCTTTTTCTCTAATCCTATTGGCCGTTGTGCCAGTCAGCCAGGCTTTTCAATATCATGTCACTTTTACTTCCTGTTTGAAAAGGAAATACTTCAATATATGGATTCGAATTACAGCTATGTATGATGGGCTCAGGGTGCTTTTATTTTCAGAAGCTTTTTAAAAGAATACATATCGTCCTACCAAAATCCAACCAATCAGGACGGTGTATTTTTGGTAGCATTCCCTCTTGCACTAGGCAGCATGTGTACCTATATCTTAATAATAATTAAGTGCATGAGTTCGAGCGGCACTACTGGTTGTCCTTACACACGTACATCTCTGGCTGCGCTTCTTTAACTGAGCAATGCTGTGAAAGGCCACTGAGCCCATGACAATGTAAAACACTACAGCTCTCTTTTAGTCTGTATCTATGTGGCAGAAAGCTGACCGCTTTTGATTTACATGGTTCTGGATTGACTGTATGTTTGTAGCACAGAAGGAGAATGTGTGTGTGTGTGTGTGTGTGTGTGTGTGTGTAAGTAAACAAGGCTAGAGACTATGTGCTTCAGGCAAGAACTAAGATGGGCACTGGCACTGTGTGAGTACTGCTCATGTACTGATCTCTGTCAGATGTGTGTCAAGCCCAGAAGAGCTGACGTGCCAATTCAGCGGGCACTAGAATTCCAAATCTGTGTAATAACCCCTGACTTCAGATTAGAGGATTCTTAGTAATCAGCCACATAGAATTGGAAATTTTTTTATTATAATATTCATTGAAATCTATTCAATAGAACTGTTCACTATGTGCATTATTTTGCTTTTCTGAATTTGTCCAGTAATTCTGTAGTATGTGTATGCTACAAAAAAAAAAAAAAATATTTTTATTTTTTCAAACATGAAGAAGAAATCGGGCACAAACGGTGCACAAGAGATAAAGGGTTAAAAGATAGCAGTGTGTGACTGAGCTGTGCATCAATATTTTGACAGTTACTGTGTAGCACACCAGATGAGCACAGCATCTGCTGCGTGAGGAAGGTGTGTGTGTGTGTGTGAGAGTGTATGAAAGAGAGAGAGATAGGAGGGTACTGTGAAGGCTGGCACCTACTGTGTGCCCAGATTCATTGGCCCAGACACATTCCACAGGAAGTCCTACAATTCCGTTGGCATGCAAGCCTGTATTCATCATAAATATTTGAGTAATACCATAACCCAAACCATGCCCCATTCATTATACTGGTGTTAGGAAAACAGTTAACACACACACACACACACACACACTCTCTCTCTCTCTCTCTCTCTCTCTCTCTCTCTCTCTGAGGGCTCTTGTAAATTGTTTTCCATGCTACAAATGTCAGTATGTGTATTTCTGATGAACTGCGTCATTAGATATAACAAGAATAATCTTAAAAATCTCACTTCAGCAACGTATAATCGACCGCTGCACTTCAAAGCCTGCCTGTTTACCATATCAAGGCGATGCTGTCAGAAGATATTTCTCCCTGCTTGTTTACGATAAAGCCAGCAAAATTGCCAGCAATGGAGACAGAGAACATTTTTGTTAAGTTGTGACGCTCATTAAAACAAATCCTCTGTCTTCCCCATGGCCCTCCATACACCATTAATGTTCTGCCGAACCGTTCGCAGACAGTTAGAACACTTTGTTTTCTCCTGCTTTTGCTTGGTCTTGGCCTCGGCTGTTTAACCCCCTGACCTGTGCACGTCGTCCCGGGCGCCGATGCAGATCTTTAATGAGCTCACTTACAAATACTGTGGAGGCAGGAATGTTTTCCTCTCTCTGCCTCTGGAACATAGGTGTGTAGGGATTATGTCCTTTAATGTAGAGAGAGTGTGTCTCAGATTGTCAAAGGGCCAGACGTGGCCAGACTTTGGGGGGAGATTGTTTGTTTTTTGGTAAAATGGTAGACTTTTGATTTATTTTGATTTTGTTAAGACAAAAGAGGTGTGATGAGTCCAGTTGTTAGAGTTTTGAAAATATATTTATTTTAGCTTTTGACTTTCCAAAATGGAAGTCACATTTACTTCATTTGTAACATCTGGGCCACTGGAGGTCACTAATGGGAAGAGTGTTGAGGTCAGGAACAATACACACGGTGATTGTGTTGCCTTTGTGTTTAAACTGTATTCTATATAACAATGGTGGACTAATGATACATTCATTATCTAACTCAGTGGGCAGGTAAAAGCACTAATGTGCTGCTCAGTGCCATGTTTTAGTTGCTAGAAGCTGAGTTAAGAAGCGTTAGCTAATGTGATATTATAAAGGATAGCATGCTAGTCAGCCAGATGAATATATTGAGAACAAGTGGAACAGTTAAGTATATATTTATGATTGCCATCTAACAATGTTTCTAGTTTAGCAATCAACTAATCTTGAATCTGAAAACAACTATAAACCTCCATGCATACATTCATACACCACAAATTAAAAAAAAGTCAGTAAGGAGTCACTCTTTTTTCGGTTTGTTAAACCATAACTTTTCATATAAGTAACTATAAATTAAAAAAAAAAACTAAAAGCCCAGACATGACATTTGTTTTCCTACTGATTGATTCTTTCCAGTATTTTAACAGATAAACCAAGCTATACACATTCCAGTGGTTTCCAAATGAAGGCCAAATCTCTTCCTGTTTTGTCCGGATCCCACCATCATCCTGAACCATCCTGTGTGGTATGAAGTGTGCCAGAAAAAAGTGCTTATCCTCTGAAGACTTCAGCTCAAACACCTTTGTAGTTTTTTTTTTCCTTCCAGAGTCTATATGCTTTGACTTAACAGCAGCAGCAGCAGCAGCAGTACCTCTCCTCACTGGCAGTCCAGGAGCACCGAGACACGCTGCCTATGATGAATGGGGCACCTTGTCAGTTAAAATGAAAATTCTTAGCCGGGTGATAGCTTCATATTAATGCCTGTTTTATGGATTGGAGCAAGTTGTCTGAGCAAGATGAATGTGGGCGATGGGAGCGGAGATATGGAATGAAATGGCTCCTCCACCTTTCTGAGAATCCTGGGCCCTTGGGTGTGGCTTGTCATACAGGAGAACAGCAGTCACTTGTCTGTCCTCCTGCGCTGGCAGCACACATTTCCTAATCCTCTCATTCACTTAATGTGCCATTGTATGCCAGTGTCGGTCACTAGGAGTTCCATTTCATCAGGCCTTTTTTATCCTGTTGGAAGTCCATCTTCCTTTTTCCTTTCTCTGACTCTCGGTCTGTCTGTTTACTTCCCCCTCCCCTTCACAGCTCCCCCCCCCCCAATCCACAACCCACAGACACACTTTTTCTTCATCAAGGCTATGCTCCTGCAGCCCATCCTTCACTGTCTCTGTCCTTCTCTCCTTCTCCGTCTGTCCTTCCCTCCCTTCCTTGCTTGGCTGTAGCTGAATGCTTTAAGTGTTGTTCAGTCAGAGCCCCTATTCCTGACTAGCTGGCAGGCTCACACTCAAAGCTTAGTGATGTGTTCAGGCACACTGAATTCATCCCAATCTCACTGGGCTCCACCACAGTACTCAAAGCAGTGATATTGATTGCAGCACAAAAAAAAAAAAAATCCAGGATGCTTTTTCTTCCTTTGAATTTGAATGTTTACATCTTATTTTAATCCTTATGTCCGATCGTCTTTTGAAAAGAAACCCGTCCATCCCAGCGCGCTGAAAACAAACTGGTAATTACAGAGACGTGACGTGAAATGGGTCCGGATCAACACAAGACATGAAAGAGTAAGTGGGATGGGAGCTGAGAGCTGGGACACAGCCACAGCGTGAGGTCTTTGAGTGGAAAAATAGGGGATAACTTGAATGTGAAGGGTGGGGGAGTGTCGTAAAGAGGGATAACTGAAAGAGGAGAAGAGAGGAATGGAGCTGAATCCCTGGCTCGGAGCTGGAAGCTGTGAGCTGATGAATGGCAGCATCTAAGCAGAGCGAAATGCTGCTTTTACACAGAGTCTCATATCCACCTGGAGCGAACGGGAGCTTCGTAGCTAACAGAACCCAGGGTTATGACAACCCTCCGTTCTTTATTTTTGCCGCGACAGTCCGTATGTCCGGGAGAACATTTGCTGATGCTACGTCTGAATTTGACTACTCGTCTTAAGGCACACACTTTGATGCTGTGATGGTTCCAAAAGCTTTTTTAAGCATGACACATTCAGTATTTGTTCATTCATTCATCTTCAGTAACCTCTTTGTCCTGGTCACAGTGGAAGTGCAGATTATGACGGGTGTGAGCCAAGGATACAACAGTATATCCAGCTAGGATACAAGTGTATATCCTGCTAGGGACGTACCAATCCTTTTAATCTTATATTAACAATGTAGGGTTTCAGCACAACTGACCTGACGCTGGGCTGATGGTGACGTCTCCTTGGTAACCGACTCTCTACAAGTTTCTGCTTCTAAGTAATGTCAAACTTCACCGTCGTTGCGGCAGAGCGATTTTGGGGCAAGTTGCGTAATGCATTCGTGTGTTTCTGTGTTGAGTCAGTTTACATAGCATGTTCATGACTATTGAATCCATGCATGCCTAAATTAAGCACGTTGCTATTAATCACATGACTATAATCTTTTCTTATCTGCAGATTAAATATATTATTATCATTCTAATAAATGTTATTATTCAGCCCTATAAACAGTATATTTCATCCCACATATGTGCACAGGAAACTGTATGTATTGTTCAAGAATCTCAAATAATGCTTGAAACAATAGTGGGCTTAATTAAATCAGTAAATTTGAGAGGTGTTAAAGCAAAGAACACTTTAAAAGGCATTCAGCTCTTCTCTTTATTGCTCTTGGAGAGAGTTGAGAATAGTGGCCTTCAGATTTATATCAGAGGAGTGCTCTAGACCGTCCTCTCAGTGCCTTATTAATGGCAGTTGTGCTGACTGAGTTTCAGCACTGATGGGAAAGACCTTGGATGGTTTTAAAGGCATCTGTGTGAATGTGCATTAATGCCTCGTTCTGTGTCTCGAGGGAACCGATTTTGATGTATACTATAGTTGGGATTAGAGCACAGTTTTCACAACCTGCAGCTTCTGTGAGAGTCGGTTCCAATGCAAAACAGAAGCGATGTCTGGCATTTATGGAGTCGCATCTGCTCATACGATGATCAGATATATCTGAGCAGTGCAGTGGGGTTGCAGGATGGGAGGCTTTGAGACAGGGCAGATTACTGACTGGAGGATATGAGGATAGCAGCAGGGACTTTACTCGAAATCGAAACATTCAGATGCTCAGTTTACAGATCAATCTCAAGCCAAATTAGAACAGAATGTTTGTAATACGAATGTTTCTCTGTCCAGCTCGAACGACACGGAAAAGGACGAGTAAACTACAACCTGTAACGTTAATGTCAATTTTGAGTGAGTGGAGAATGCTGTGGAATTAAATGAGTGTTTGAATAACACACAAGTTAATGGACTAAAGGTCAGGGCTCATGTTAGCTCAGTGCTTTAGATGGATTTCCTAAAAGTGAACCTCCGCCATTTTTTGTGTACCGAATTAAAATTCTCGGCCAAAACTGATTCCGAAATTGGGGTCAAGCCGTGTGCTGGATTTGCTCAGTATTTTTAATTTCAAATCTGTAGTGGAATTGAGAAAGTGGGAAATGTCTCAGTCAATATTTTTGACATTTTTATTCTATTGCCTGAAAAGCGAGAGCAGATTATTTTGTTAGATCAGAGCTGTCCAGTCTTACCCAGACAGAGACAGTGTGGGTGTCTGGGTGGTTTTTAATTCCAATCAAGCAGCAGCCACACCTGATTCCACCTGTTTAATCGGCTGATCTTGGCTTTCTATAGACTCAGAAGTGGCTTCTGCTTGGTTGGAATGAAAACCTGTACACAGTCGGGTGCTTTATGGATAACACTGGACACCCCTGTCTGTGGTGATGAGGCTTGGGGTCTAGACCGGTCTCTGGGGGTCTCTGGCAACCCTGGGTGTTTCTATCCTCCTCTACATTTTTCACACACCTTTGCTTTCAACCCATCTCTAGTCTTATAACATAGATCTCCATTTCTGCTGTTTTGTATTGTCCAGGCTGGAGCTTTGTTATAGCTGAAGTCTGTTATGCATTTTCTCATCTGTCTTTCATGCTGCATTAGACAGAGCAATACTCCACATCACAGAAACACGTAACACTTCTTCCTCCAAGCCATTCTGTAAGTGTGGCCCAAATGGACATTAAAATCTAGTCTATCCATCAGCAGAATGTTACATCACATTGCGGGTAACATCTCAGCTGGCGTGGCTGTGCATGTGTTGAGGAGAGCTGAGCAGCTCAGTGAAGCAGTGATTATGGAGAATTGGCTTTTTTCTTCAGCATTATTTTCAGAATGAGAGCCAAAACCGGCCTCAGATCCTTCAGTAGTTAGAGCAAAACATCTCACATCAGGAGTGCTGATGTTGGATTAGACTCCCTGTCTGTCTATAAATCCATTATTGGCACCGGAAAGACTGAGGCCGGTCCCAGATCAGTGCTTCCTCTCAGTCGTTCCCTGGGTGTGACTCTTGGCATGTTTGGCAGTGCTTCACTGCTCCTCTGGGCACTGAGGCTGTCAGCGGACTCAGGCCTGTCAGGAACAGAGCTTATGCTCCCATCCGTCTTCCTGGGTTTTATGTAGATAGGTCAAAGACAATGGACCAGAGAGAGAGAAAAAGAGAGAGACAGAGACAGAGGGAAAGTCTCACCACTGATAAAGCGCAGCAGAAAATTAAATGTTGGCGTATTGTGGTATCCTACATAATGACAAATGACATGTGGTAATGGTCTGAAGCTGATAGCAATGCTGCTGCCAGCCTGGTCTTCAACCACATTAATTCCGGCAGGCAGGACTGGGCTGTGGACGGCCGCCCCGGCACCATCCACCATGACCTGCAGCACACACGCTGTAATAGACTGAGCTGCTGCAGAGAGAAAAACCACAGGAGCTCCAAGATAAAGCAGCCAAACTTTAAGAGGGACAGAGAAGATAAACTTCCTATTTATTTACATTTAAATAACTGTTTTTCCGCTCCTCTCTTGGGTTTCAGCGTGTTTTCCTCTTTCTGCCCTTTTCCCATCATATTTATTATTTTTTATAAAAAACAAAATCTATCATTTAAGAGCTGGAATAGGAATTCGTCACTGGTGGGAGATTGATATTGGCTTTTTGTGGCTGGAGGGGCCACTGCATGACCACACTCTCCAGTGGGTTAATAATGTTCCGATTCCTTCCTCTCGTCTCACTAATGAAACTTTTCGTCCTAATTCCCTGCTAGAGACGAGAGAGAGAGAGAGAGAGAGAGAGAGAGAGAGA
>JAOTRN010000002.1:12336338-12348119 GCA_028566695.1 Bagroides melapterus
TGAGTCAGTTGCACTGGATCTGTTTGAAGTCACCTGTACGGAGCAGGCTGCGGAGCCTCTCCTCTATCACCCGTATCTAAATGGCTCTTTGATAAGCACAGTGGCCAGATTTCTCCCTGTCCTCCAGCTCATGTCTGATACGGTCGCTCTCATTTTAGATGTCTGCTGCCACTTATTAATATCTGAAGCTGAATCTGTCCGATCCCATCTCCAGCGTGCTGACACAGGGAGATTTTTTTTTTACCTTTCTTTGATCTGAATGGTGATCTGAGATGGAGGAATCTGGGATAGGGAATATGACAAATACAATTTTAGAGCTATTTTATGATCAGCGGTGGATAAGGTTTCATTTTAAACTGTTTAGATTTATATTTCACACTTTTACACAGGGAGATTTCTTTGCTTTAATATCTTTGACAAGCCAGGCAGAGAAGTTTATAGTTTAATATTCTTTCAATCTGAGCTAAGAAAGGAGACTATTTACTATTTACAGAGTGTCATTTACCGTAAACATACGATAATTTACAGTAAGCAACACCGATTAAATCGTTTAATTGTGGTGACTCGTTTGTTACATTTATCCAGGCTTCAGTCTGGAGCACTGTTTTAATTTCATAATGGAATATTGGGCTTGTAAAGAGATTAGAGTTGTGTGCTGCTGGAAATGGATTCTTTTATTAATTTATTTATTTATTTATTTATTATGGTTGGGTGAGGGAGAGAGAGAAAAAGTGCTTTCACAGCGCTGGAGGGACCCGGCGTCTGCTCACAGGTGTGTCGTGTTAAAGGTGAGTTGTGTTAACTCCAACATCTCTCTGGCACATTACAGTACATGCTATTGACCGTACAGGATGTCTGCCACAGTGAAAAGTTCAGCACACGCTGTATCACGTGCCAACAGAGCAATGGAAATGTGCTGTGCGTCAAAATATCATGCGGTAACTATAGCAGTACATAAAGGAAGGAATTAATATTAATGATGTAACTTTAGCACTGGTATTAGCTAGACTAAAATGAAAAATAATCCATTACTCCATCCCTCATAACCCTTCTTTTTTTTCTTTTAGAAGCAAGCTGGACACTTTACCGTGGCAGATCCTGTTAGATGCTGTAAAATGTTTTTGTAATCGCTCTGTGTATTAAAGGCTGAAGCAGGAAACCCATCATATAAGGGTATAAAAAGCCCAATGAGGCCTTGTGACTCTTGCCATGGAGAATAATAGATGAGACTTGACCCTCTCTAAAAGAGGAGCACAGACGTGGACACCATATGTACCGCCTATTACCATTTCCTCACCTAGGACAGAAATAAGAGCATTACCGAGACTTAGGAAGCGGCGAGAGAAGCAAGAAGAAAAATGATATATGGATAGAAGGCTGCATGAGGAAGATTTTTTTTTTGAAGCACCTGAGCATCTTTGCTGTAGATGAGCACTGAGTTGGACATTTTGTATTTTGTAAAGTTGTATAATTCACAAAATTAAGTTTCACCGTAATAACTCTAAACACTGATCTGTACAACCGTGTTGGTTTGGTTGCTCTGGTTTCATAGAAAGAACAGCTTGGATACTATATTACTATTAGGATACTGTTAGTGCCTCCGAAGGCACATATCGTTTCCGTTCCATTAATATGACTAATACATTTGTCTGTATTTATGTACACGAGCTTTTACAAATGAGACTTAATTATGGTTACTTAATGAGGCTGCTGTGAACAGACAGCCCTGTACCACTACTATGAGCAGATAAGAGAGAGAATTTGGTTGGAGGTTTTTCCAAATGTCACTGCTACTTTGTGTACAAGCGTGATAACTTCATCCATCCATTATCATGAGGAGCACCTGCGATGATGCACAGCACACTGTGGCCTGTATGATAGATAATTAGTAATGAATCAATACTTAGAGTTGGGAGCGTACGGAGAAAGAAGTACGGCGCGCATTGGAACTGATAAAAGAGTAAAATAAACAGGCGAGGAGCATCAGGGACGGCAATGAAGGATGAGCGTGCTCCCTCATTCCGCCTCCGAGTCGTATCTCTGTTTTGGGGGCACATATAATATCTGTTCTTCATCCTTTTGGCCCTGTTCTGATAGGACCGCATTCAGAAAGAGGAATGTCAGGCACAGTATCTGCTGCTGGGCCAGAGGCACTTTCTAATCCCTTTACATCCATCAGACACGACACGTGAATGGGAAAAGGAATCTCGTCATTTGCCTCATAACAAGTGAGAAACAGTTTGCGGGATAATGACGAGCGTATGAGTGATAGTGAGTATTAGTTCGGCTTTGATGATCATTAGTGCAGCAAATTTGACTCTAGCAGGTAAGACATGCTCAATATGGCTATGAGAAATGTGCATCCTAAACTTTTAGCTGGAACACTTGGATACAAGCGAGGTGGCGCGTGATGCATGTCGGCCGTTGTCGTGATGGAGGAGAGGGAATCCCATTTGAAGAGAGCGAACGAGACGGAGAGGAAGTGAGAAACAGAAAACGGGGTATAAGGAGATCTCATTCCCTCCTCAATAATGTGGGATAAAGACATGGTTTCACATATGGCGTATTGGTAATGGCTCGCCCCAGCACAAATCCTCTCATTTAAGTGCAAATGGCTGTCATTTTGGGAAGCCTGAGCAGCTGCCTGCCAATGTCAGCCTAACCCTATGCTAAGACTTTTATTTTGGCTTAGCCATTCTTTAAAGGGAAACAGAATTCCAAAATAATACGACTTCTACAAAGTAACAGCACATCTGTTTATTTATTTATTTATTTTTCTGTCGTATTATTTTAGACACACAGTACCGATATTGTATTTGGGATCCAGCAGCAGTGCTGGTGTACGTCATTCGTCATTATATTTAGTAAACGGAGTAAATGCAGTAGATTTTCTGCTCCTCTTACCCTTTTTAACCCCCAGCTCTAATAGAATGTTCATATAGTATGACATACTCTCCTTTGTATTACGTAAAGATTCGCCTGATACCGAACCCGCAGGCCCGTACATGCAAATCCTCTCTTTGCATAACAGGGTGAGGGGGATTAAATTCTCTTTATTCTACATCGAGATTCGACACGTAATTTAAAGATACCGTAATAGGTGACTTGAACATCTATTTGAGAATGCATGAAACGTTTAATAAATTCCAGTATTTTTAGCACCGAGTGTGTCCCAGGACGAGGATGAATAGTTTGGTAGCATCCAGGCTTAAGGTATAGATCGTATCTTTCTGTGAAAATCAGTAAAGTGATTGTGGTATGACTCATCAGAAGCTGTGCAGAAGCACAAAAACAAAAGAAAAGTTACGAATATAGAAATAAATAAATTAAATTTTATGTATGGATGTAAGGATGCACAAAAATCTGGGTGCAGATTAACGACCCCAGTGAGCAAGCCAGAAAAGACAGAGCCAAGGAAAAACTCCCTGAGACCAGAATGAGGAAGAAAGTTCCAGAAGCAGACTTAAAAGTCACTCCATCCTGCTTTGAGTGACACCGGACAGTATACAGGGGTATAAGGGATAAAACATAAATGAAAACTTAATTTTTTTTTTTACTAATTCTAATAATTATTTTAATAACGTAATAGCGGGGGCTATAAGGTTACGATACGTCTAGTTTAATTACACATGTTCTTCCGATGCTCTTTGCACAGACAAGCCCTGGACAGGTAATGAAATTTTTATGAAGCCTGATTGTCAACAGCTATTAGTGAAATACTCAGGAGAGATTAGGATATTGTTTTTTAGTCACTACAAGCGTCATTTTTGCTCTACACATACCAGAGTGACGTGGCTCCTCTTAAGGCCACAAGTTTTAAATTATGAACGCATTTGGGTAGATTTGTTTATATCATGCAAGGCCACAGATCAATCAGTCTGGCACGGCGAGCTTGAATATCTTACTTCAGTGGGGTAAAAAAAAAAGAGCTTGTTTTGATGATGCTGTCACTAAAAAGTCATTTAGCCCGAGGCAGGCCATCTATGTCCCTTGCCGTTTAGATTGGTTTAGAGAAACACTGGAATACAGAATATCAAATGCGTGTCTATAATGGTGTCTTTCACTGATGTTCAGAATGCAGTATATGAAGGGTTTTTTTTTTGGTTTGTAATAAATGCTCTAGGTAGATTTTAATAAGTTCTTTCTGGTTGCACTAAATGAAATGCCTATTGCAGTGCTGGATAAATATCTTGCATTATACAGCTGCAAAATGCAGCATCAGCTACTCTGCTTAGTGTCAGGACAAAACAGACCATTCTGACAAATATTCACAAGTATTTGCTATGATTATGGACCACATGAATACATCTGAAGGATCTTAAACTTGCTTAGCTAATATTTCTCAATATTAGCTAAAAAAAAAAATAATACCAGGAAATCCAGGATTTTATTAATATGGTTGTTAATTTCTTCTAATAAAATAGTAAAGCTTGCAATATAATATAATATAAATAAGACCAGTAACATTTGTTTTGATGGATCGCAGGAACGCTGGGCATGAGGAGAGAAAACACCCTGGATGGGGTGCAGGATATCACAGAGCACTACAGATATACACCTTCACTCACCACAGCCAGTCTACTGGTCATCTACTAGTATCTTTTTTGGAAAATAGAATTTATAAAGAAACCTTTATGTCACATAAAGCACAGAGAGTATCAGGATCAATCCGGGGACCCTGGAGCTGTGAGGTGACTTTACCCACTGACTTGTTATACTGCCCCAAGAACCAAATTCATGCATTTAATTTAAATTATTAAATTAACCTGAAGTATAAAAGATTATCACCCATTGAATAAATGCTTCAACAAGATTTGTGAATACTAGCAAAAGTCTTAGTGAACTTGGCCTATGACCTGTCTTTCCACAAGCTTTTTGAAAACACATACTGTAGAGTACACACACACACACACACACACACACACACACACCTCACTTTATTATTAACACCCACAATTCTAGTTTTTTACAATAACAAAGATGTGCTTGTTGCAAATTTCTTTATGTCAGATGTTTGTTCTCTCAACTGTTTCTTATCTGGAATTGTAAAGAAACAGTAATCCACATACCTCCTCTCACGACTACTCCGTCCTAATGGAATGGCCAGGTAAAGTGGTGTATTGATAAATTGAATCCCTGAAACTCCACCTAGCATCTAGTGTTGTTTAAAACAGTGACACATGTGGGTGTGGGTTTAATCTCAATCTCATAATCTCTTATAGTCATTTCAATCTAAAAACAAATGTTTATATTAAAGTTTCATTCCTGTCCATAATCTCATGCTTCCGTGTCCTCGTGAGAGACAGCCCTGAATAGAGGAGCACCCTGGCTTTTCTCCCCATGAAAATGAATGACTGTATTAAGTTCTCTGATTATCATGGCATTTTAGAGCAGAGAGCAGCAGGCGTGCCGATCGATACACTTTTAATGGAACAGGGAGAGAAAGCGAGAATGGGTGGGGGAAGAGAGAGGGAGAGAGAGAGAGAGAGAGAGATTCCAGGACCCTTAGCCATGTTTCTCATTTGTTTCCTGCAGGAAAACCCAGCTCGCTGCTAAGATAAGATGGAGGACTCATTTACATTGCCTCTGTCCTCATACTGCACAGTTGGGTAATTGAGAATAGATTCGAATGCCACATAAGAGAAACCAATGGCTCTATCCGCTTCAAGTAAAGCCAGTGTGTGATGTAGCTAGAATTTATATTTCCTGCGATTTTCCTGTGAAGGTGGGCGAAGGAGAGGAAGAGGTTTGAGTGTATATTTTCAAATCCTCATTACACTGTAGTATCTCAGATGAAAATAGTCCATATAGGACTGAGAGAGATGGTTTGCCTTTTATTCTTTGCCTTTTATTGAATTGTTTTATTCCATTGCTTCAAGAATGTCCTATCTCTATTCTGTTCTTCCTTATTTTTCCCACTCCACTGTGGTTTTACTGGTAGCAGGAGAGTAGCTGTGAGCTGATATGATGTTTCCTTGGCTTACCTTGACTGCTAACTGTAATTTACTTTTTTTTCTCTCCATCGCCTCCAGTGTGCCTCATCGCTGCTTTGTTGAATGATGTGCTAATCCATTATATTCTTCAGACAAGTGTATCGACCAGTATAAACAGACCGGAGGGCACAAACTTAAATGAAAGCCATAGTTTCCCCCTGAATCATTTAACTAGCTCCCCAAGCAAGTGTGGCCCATATCTGCCTTTTTTATTTCACTGCTGAATTTACATTAAGATGCCATTAAAAGTGGTGGTAAAGTCAGCGAGCAGAGACAGTTGATCAGATTATTACTGTTATTCCTTTTCTTATTTCTGTTGTTCCTGAAACATACAGTTGTTTTCCTTCTGTCGCTTCCTGGAGTCCCTTCTTTCTCCATTTCGTCCTCTATCACATAAAGCCCTCTGTGGGTGGGTATCTCCCCCTGCTGTATGCCTTTTATATCTCACGGTCTAGCACCATGCTATGGCGATGGGGGATGACTGTGAATTCATGAAATCCAGCAGCCTTCATATCATCATAAAACCATACAACATTCTCATGCTCTTACATTACTCTGATCATTGTTTCATATATCTTTTATAAACTGTGAGTGTTTCTAGATATCATGATACTCTGTGCCCTGTGAGGGATGTGTGACAACTTTCCTTTTTGTTGCTTTGTTTGTTGTACTCCTCAGCACACAGTCATTTGGTGAAAGTTAATAATCAGTGCAGCTGTAGAGCCCTGCAATTTGCTTCGACACAGCCATTAATTATTTGCTAATTGAGACATGAGCATGGAGCCGTTCCCAATGTGCCATGAGACCCTTGCAGAACCTCCAGAGTCCCTGCGCTGCTTTCTTCCAGATGATCATCCGTTCAGACGTCTCTCTGCCATGTCTGCCCGCATTCGCTAGAAAATCCACACGCAAACATTGACAGAGACAGAAAAGCACAGACAGACTGTGGGGAATCTCTCAGTGGGTGGATCCAGGCATGCTCAGTGTGCTGGGAAATACAGTAAAGGAGAAAAGAATGGAAAAGGAAAAGAGAAGGGAAGGGAAGGGAAGGGAAGGGAAAGGGGAAAGGGGAGGGGATGGGAAGGGAAGGGAAAGGGGAAGGGAAGGGAAATGAAGGGAAGGGAAGGGAAGGGAAGGGAAAGCGGAAGGGAAGGGAAGGAAGCCTTGGAGTTTGACACAGCAAGCAGAACTTTGCATTTTGTTCATGCATCACAACACTCAGTAAAATTCACTAGATATTCTGGTTAGAACTAGCAGTGTGACTGACATTACACCTGACCAATCACAAGCCCAGGTTTGAACTCCTTACTCCTAATTTTACTCAGCAGCTTCAAAGACAACTCTTTTAATGACATGATGCTGTCAGTAATCTAACAATTGCTCCAACAAGCTCAGTGAGTTTGACAAAAGTGTATAATAAACTATCAGATGCTCTGTGGGTCGTTGGTGGAGCATTTGACGCCGACTAATGAGACCCAGGCTTCTGAGATTTATAGTTTGTAGATTTGTTATTGTTTAGTGGTAGACACAGTGGCTAAGCCGTTCAAAAGGCTTGAGAACTGGAAGATGAGGCTCGGAGATAGGTCAGGTTGATAGGTCATGATCAAAGTCATGCTTCAGCCATTTCTAAACACACACTGACACTCAAGCTAATGTAAGATTACTGCTTTAGGTGTAACCTTCAAAGATGTATCCTAGTGACATGGAGTGGTAGGTTTCAGCCCCATTGGGTTAGGGCACAAAGGTCTGCTCAGACTGGCATGGAGCACAGCTGGTGGTTTGGGGTGGAAACATACACACTTACACACACACACTTTCATATTCAGATTTTCCCTGGGTGAATTCTTCACACCGCTCATCCATACAAAATTCATGATCTGCTTGGTGTTGTGTGCATAAAATCCACGGTTTGCCATGAACAAGCCCATTTCTGCTGCTAGAAAAACAGCTGTAGTGAGATTAACATAAATCGGCAGTTGGTTAGAGCGTGTTTAGCAGTGCATTAACAAATTTGCCACCTTAATGAGTCGCTAAGTAATTGCCTTCCTGCCCCTGAATGCAAACAGTCCATTACCTACAACTATATGATTTTTCAATACCAAAACACCAATCCCCAGGCTGCTCACTTAACTTGTTTTTAAATTAAGCTGTGCTAGATAGTGTTTTCTCTTCTGCCTGGTGGTATTAATTGTGTGTGTGTGTGCACGCAAAGGAGACTGAGAGAGAGAGAGAGAGAGAGAGAGAGAGAGGGAGCGTTGGGAGTATTTGCACACAGAGTCCTCATTAATGCAGTTTGATCTTGTCCAGGTAGTCACAGTTTCTGCAAATTGCAGCTGCTCTGGGTAACTACGTCTTGTTTACCGGTAACTGAAATCCACTCTTTTTTCTACCCATTTACTTCAAAGCTTTCTGAGAAACAAGTAAACAATAATTCTATGAGTTGTATTTATTGACCTCTGTTTACATGCAATCTGTGTGAAGTTAAGCTAGCAGCCACGCTAGAGTTAAACTAGCGCGTTATTTATGGCTGTGTTCACTGGAGTATAGAGAGAGATCTCCAATCTGTCTCCGTTGTTTGACATGGAAGAGGGCTAAACGTCAGCAGACTTGATAGTCATATTTCAGCGCTTTTTTTTATTCCAAGAGTGTTTGCCATCATTTTTCATGGGACTTCAGCTTGGCACCAAATAGTACCATGCACATCAAAACCATTAGGGTGGAAAAATATTAGTTTGCACAAAGGCAGGCTGAGAAATTAAGGATGATTTTATTTTCTTATCGTCGGCCCAAATTCATTACTTTTGCAGTGTGCGGCAGGCTGGGAGGCTTGTCAGGGGAGACTAATGGTCTGTCTGCTCCATTGAGGAAGTGTTGTTAGCTCATCCACATTAATAATCAGGAGCCTCTATCCTGTAGAGTAATCTGGATGATCTCAAATTGAAAACAAATAGTAATTTTCCATACTCTCTTTAGCTGAAGTGTTCCTTTCACATTCGGTTCGTGGGGGGGATTTGTTCCACAGTGCTGCGTGACTTTGCGTCTTTCTCATTTTCATGCGTTTTCTCTGAATCTGTCTCTAGGTGAAGTGTGCCCTTTCAAGTTCCAAACACGTCAAAGTACGTTAGAGGGGGGGAAAGTGCAGACTATGTGGAAATGCCTTGCAAACTCTGTCTAGATTTAGATTTATAATTCACAAACTAAAGAGTTTAAAACCAAAGTTGTTTTAAAGACAGCAGCGAAACCTCGTGTTTCCCCCCATGGTGTGTTGTTTATGTGAAATGGAGGCTGTAAAAAAAAACAATTGTCCTTGAAAAGGAAAAGTGTCAGTGCCTCACCTCAGCATCGCTTCCGTGCTCTTTAAAGAGACTATGATTAAATGACAGTCACTTTGTTGTGTGTACATGGAGGCCCCATCCAGCCCATACTCACCACTCCCACACACACACACCGAGGCACAAACACGTAAACACATAATGAAACAAAGAGATTAGAGAATTAGACGGAGTGGTGTTCGAGAGAAGAACCGCAACAACCTCTAAATACGAAGTAAAAGTAAAAGTGGTGAGCGAGGGAAACTTTTACTGTTTTTTACCTTTTTCCTTGATAGTATTTTTCAGAATAAATAAATCCCCCTCTTAAAAGCAGCTCTTTTATTCAGGCAGGTTTGAAGAGTGATGCTGTGGGAGGGTGGCAGAGAGAGAGAGAGAGAGAGAGAGAGAGTGTGTGTGTGACGGTGCGAGAGATAGAAAGTTAGCAGTTTTGTGTACTTGGCAAGGTCATCTTTAACAGCTGAATGTATGGATCCTTTGGGACAAAGGCAGAAGCAGGCAGAGCCAGACTAATAACAAGAGAGAAGGGGGTTGGGGGGTGGGGCTGCAGTCAAGCCACAGACTGGATTTACCTTGCTATGAAATTAATTGCCCCAGCAGTCCCTCCCTGTGACCCTCCAATCACAAGTGGAGAGGGACTGCAGCTACAGGCAGGTGTGTGACACTCAGACAGCTGTGTCCTCCACTCACGGACACACACTTGGCTTCTTGATCAAATCTTTCACCTTACAGTGGACGTTAATCTGCATGTAACTGCTCGCTGGTTTAAATTTAGACTAAGTTTACACTTGTGCAGTAGGATGAAAGTCAACAACAGACTGAATCCTATTCTAACAGCTGGTCTGGTGGCACACAGCAGTGCTGAAGCAAAGCACGTGTGGTGCTGTGGTTTCACTGACGGAGACCTGTAATTGCACTGCCCTTGTAAGTGAGCGCAGGGCAGAGAGGGGAAGCGTGAGCTTTATATTTATTGCCACCGTTCTCTGGCTTGTTAGTTTTTAGTGCACCATGTTTTTTATTCTCTATGGGCAGTGGAGAATGGCTCAAAAACGACTTTTTAAAGAGCAGCGTTATTATGAACGCTCTTGCCATTTGAGGGATGCATTTCAGTTATTTATGCCCTGGCTCCTGCATTTGTGTAAACATAAAATCCCATGCTTTATTACATCCCTCCTGCACCCAGCGCCTTGACCCCCGTCCTCGTAAATTGAGAAATAGTGGGGAACTAATGGAGACAGATGGGACTATGGCATGCCATTTACTCAAATTGGTGAAGTAATTAACCTCGAGGTGCCGGGGGTTTGCGAGAGAGATTGTCGGAATATCTCAGCTAGTCAGATAAACAGACTCCCGGCCTAACCACCTCTGACAACTGCATCATAAACTAGACTCATTCTCTTCAATTGACCTGTCAACATCTCAAGACCGAATAAAGATTTGTATTGCCGTGCAGTTAGGAGGACTGGCAGCGGGTGGCGGGGCCACTGCATACAAAACCACGCAGCCACACACACCCGACACACACACACGCTCTATTAGCAGATATCCAAACTGAGACCAGTTGTGTCTCAAATTGAGTCAGTTAAAACAGACAGACATGGAGATTCTGCCTCTTTGAAGAGGATCTCTGTCCAGTAACGGCTCGTAGAAAATTCTAAATTATTGTTTCACCCCAAAAACCTGAATGTTGAAGGATCAGATGCAGAGTATTTTTTTGTATTAGTCGGTGGAACTGCAGGATAATTTTATATTAAAACTGACTGAGAGAACTAGAAATGTGAGATCCAGACACACAGTTGTAGTTATAATTAAAATTCTCTTAACACAGAAATAGATATATCAAATATTAATTTGTACATGTTTGAGCTTTTAAAGTCCTCTCAATTTTAATCTCATTTTAATCGAGATTAACACACAGCATATTTGTCTTGTTTATTCTGTACAGTATAGAAATAAACCTGTTTGCCTGTATTTTATTATACAGCTTGTACTTACATTTATATTACACTTTTATTGCTGAAGAATTCACTGAATTTTATAGCAGACTTTTAAGAGACTCACGACAAGTTGCGTTTGCAGCAGGTCTGAGAAGTTGTCCGTCAGTCATTTCTATATATTTGCAGGATTCATTGCTGATGGTTTTTTTTTGTCTTTATATCTTCCTCCCTAATTACAATACACAATACACAATTACAATACACAATATACCTGTTTTAGTCTCAACGAGTTGTCATGTGGTGATATGCTATTGATTTATCATTGGATTACCAAAACTACATTACTGCAAGAGGCCATAGTGAGGTATATATTTTTCTTCACGCTTCATTTTGTTATGCATAGCTTTAAATCTCTGCTCAGGGTAGAACAGGAGTCAGCCTGACTTTCCACTCGTGTCTGAGGGATTTCTGCAGACTGTATTGACACTAGCACTGAAACCTATTGTGTGTGTGTGTGTGTGT
>JAOTRN010000002.1:12384632-12402469 GCA_028566695.1 Bagroides melapterus
TTAGAGATGACAATAAGTCAGACTCTGTCCTAAATACTGGCATTGTGTGAGAAGTTGCTAGTTTATGATACGTGTTTCTGAAATAGATTTTATATTAAAGACTTCCTTTGCTTGTTAACTGTCTTAGACTTGTAGCTCCAAAATAAAAATCAAAGAAGCAAATGGACACCAAACACGCCTCGGCTAATGTCACGGCTAAATTATAAGGAACGTTATCTAAGAAAGTTGCACCTCGTCAGCTGAACACGCTTTTAAAATCAACGAGAAGGTTCTTTGTGCTCTGAGTCTTAGCCTTCAGTCAGCATGAGCAACATATTTAACGTAATCTGAAGGACTCCTCTAAATCTGCTCATTTTATAATCCGCAGATGTCTAATATAATACAATATTATGTCATGCTAGCTTTACAGAATGTGTTTGTACAGTATCATAAAGCCTATAAAGCAGTTATCGCACTAGAACAGGGAACTGTTGTTGTTTTTTTGAGGGCATAATTCAAACATTGTCAAAGTTCTATTGACATTTGGTTTTTCCTCATTAGGTTGTGCTCTTCCATTAAACATTCAGCTCTAGATGATAGAAACTCAATGAGGAGTTCTTACAAGCCATCTCACCCAGCAGAGCTGTTTAATATCGCCTCCTCTCCGGGGCTTAACTGCACACTACCATATTGGACAAGTAATGTAAAGTAATTGGATTTTTTTTTCTGTTGTGTTTGCTCCTGCAGTGGAGTCCAGCAGTCCGAGTCACCTCTCTCCAGATAACACGCTGGAGCGTTCCTTCTTCATACGAATGAAGTCCACGTTGACTAAGAGAGGCGTCCACATCAAGTCCTCCGGCTACAAGGTAACGCCGTGTCCCGGGGCCTTCTGGCTCTTCAGTCGAGCAGCTAAATCTCCTTGCACTCAATCACAGCTCCCCTGTGTGTGGTAATACAGTGTGTAGCGGACGTTTGGCTGAATATATTACGTTCACCGTGCTGACAGCTTCTGTGGCTTATTTGATTAGAGCTGTTTTGGGATATGCTGATGGATTTTACACAAGCAAGTCTCACATTTTGGCCTGCAGACTAGATGGAGCTCTGAGTTGCGTCTTTCATTTTTATCAGTACATGTGCTAATTGATTTGTTCATATCAAGTACTTTCTACAAATTTAAGCACAGCATGTTTTATAGAGGAGGGTTCTTGAGGCTTGAATCTAAATTAACAGAGACCTTGTGCATAAAAAATTTAAAACACACTTTTGATACTCTGGTTTGTATATATTCTAAGTAGCGGGTGTGTTTTAACATCTCATGCCGTAGCACTTTTATTCTTCATTCTGGGAATTTGGTGTTAATGTCTCTATGTGAGTAGGATATACATGGGAATGATAGACGGAGAGACAGCCATCTCCCTCCTGAGTTCCTCATCCCCCCATCGCTTTGGCTTCTTGGCAGCGTCTGTCTGGACATGGATTTGATGCAAATAAGCAGGAAGCTACCCCATTGCATAAATATTCGCATTTGTAAATGTGCCTTATGAGTCACACAAGGACGTTTCTTATTACATTTATTCTGAATTAAGTTAACCCTCACATTGTTACATAATACAAAGGTCTGAATTTTGCATTTGGCATACCGGCATTAGGCGATAGACAGGATTCGGAGAGGCGAGGTGCACGGCACGTGGTGGCTGCTTATATCCCCTCTTCACTCTGGAGGTCAAATCAAAGTGAATTCCTCTCCAGCTTAAGCCCCTCTCCTTTTTCAGCATATCTCAGGATTCATCTCATTTAATGCACTCATGTAAAAGCTCCACGTCATTATTTGTGCTGTATCACATTTCAAAAGCACTCTAGAGAATGCCTAGGAACAGATGAATCTTATTTCTTATGTATACCTCCACTACATTCACCAAACGGGGGTGAGGGGCTGAAAGGGCGAGAGAGAGAGAGAGAGAGAGAGAAGGGGGAGAGGGAGAGTGCATTGTGTGCTAAACCATGAATTATAAAAATTGATCCCTTTGTTATGTTGGCTTGTATTAAATTGAGATATGCTATGCGCCTGCCTCTCACCGCAACCGTGGCAAGCCCTTGCCGTGTCAGTTTGCATTTAGCAGCCTGAGCATATTTAATGTTTTGCCAGGGCTTATGATGTTCTTGCCAAGAGCACTCCTGCAGCAATTCACTGCCGACACTCTCTTTGTGGCGTTTACTTCAAAAGTTGTATTTTCAAACTAACTTTTTTGATGCCCCTAGCTCTGGGCTTCTAAAAAAAAAGATCATTTCCATTTTGTATATATTTAATACATTTGAATGTTTATTTATTGAAAGGACCATGGTCTTTGTGTGGAACTGTGGGTTTTGCAGTAACGTATCTCACAAATACCTCCTCTCTGGAGTGCTGCACAGTTTGTGAGGCGTCACAAGTGAGTTTGATATCAGCTGGTAATTAGATATTTTCTGTCTCTTACATTGTGCTGTGATATCTTTTTTTTGAAGGCTGGCAACAGCTGTGTTAAGTATCTCTACATGCCAGTCCCTCAGTCTCATCCACACCGACTCCAGACAAATACAGACCAGCTGAACACCAGCTACACAATGCAATCTAGTGCCAATTCCTCCTCAAGCACAACATCCATTTGGACCCAGTCTACCCTCGTATACATGGATTTTTTTTTCTTCCACATATTATAATATTCAACAGTCACAGAGATGCCAAAGTCAGACTCCATGTGAGCATTTCATAAAACAAATTCCAATCATGTCTCATAACTCAGTAGAATGAGTGACATAGATTAAGCATTTCACAATACGTTCTAGATGATGGTCTCTAAACTATATTACAACACGTGAGGTTTCTGGTTCCATCTTTCTGTTTGCATTTCAGCAATGTGTGTTGTATATTTCCAATATAGCATGGCTTTGAAGATCCAGCCATGACATATTGAAAAAAGATAAATAACATCAGTCCCCCACAGTCAATATCCCAGACACAAAGTAATGCTGTTATCTGCAGGGAAACAAATAGTCAACTGTTTATATAGAGAGCAGACAAGGTAACACATCGGCCTAGCCTCATGCAATACCTATGGAAGTTAGATCGGTTTAATTTGAGCTTTCCAAGAAATCCTTAATAAAACTATTTATAAAATATCTCTTTTAAAAAAGTACCAATTATAAAATCTACATATATATCCAATTAATGATAGAAATAACAATATAGAAGCAAAAAAAATCATGGAGTTCCAACTGGAATCAAATTGATTGTAACATATCCTAGAAAGTTGGAAACTCAGTTAATCGCTCTCTAATTTGTTATAGACTTTGATGTCTCGAGTGTTAAAGCAGTGCGTTCCAGATCCAAATCCAGGCTCAGAAGAGGCCTCGTTTTCTTTAAAGTGGCAGTCGAACAGTCCTTGGTTTTGGTCTTTTCCCCCAGCGGAGCAACCCAAAGCATCAAAGCGCCCTCACGGCCTGTGAGAGAAGTTACTTCAGGGGCCAAATCTGTCTGTATGAATGAAGATAATAACAGCTCAGAGGTGAAGCAGTGAAAATCCAGTGTCAGAAGTGAAAAAATTACAAAACAGTTTCCCTCTGGTTTGTCTTGCTGATTAAAATGGATAGGCAAAAAAATAAATAAATAACGCAGGGTTGCCAAAGTAGTCGTTCTCTCAAGGCAAAAAGAGTTTAACGCTTTGTAAAAGTTTAAAGCTAGACAAACCTAATTAGCATCTGTTCTTTGTTTTACTTTTTGATTATTTTAATAGTTCATTATTATTGTATTCTTCCAGTCTGTCAAGTGGAAGGAAATCCTTCATAACAGCTGACAGGTTGACATGGTCTTGTCTTTGTCCAGAAATACAGTGTAGTTGGATTATTACTCACCGTGTGAGGTCCCTTCCCAATATCTGAGGGTAGTTGCTCATAGATAAAGCATATGTATTTAATTTTATGAACTATGGACTTTTTTCTGAACCGGTTTGATCTCTCTGTTTTCTCTAAGGTGATCCACATCACAGGCAGGCTGAGGATAAGAATGGCGCTAACGCACAATCGCACCGTGCCCAATCAGATAATGGGTATGGTGGTGGTGGCTCATGCCCTCCCTCCCCCCACTATTAACGAGGTTCGCATCGACTGCCAGATGTTCGTCACACGGGTCAACATGGATCTCAACATTGTCTACTGTGAAAATAGGTAACAGCCTTGTTCCTTCTCAAGTGCAAGATCAATGTCATTAAATCTGATGAGGTGTTGATTTGGTCATTTATCACTAAAAAAAAAGGGAGCATTCAAAATAATATTCATTAATAATCAGTTGCTTAATTTCTTTAATTAACCATATGTGCCGAGGCTCCTGCCACATCTATCGTTCTTTTGAAACTCAGCCCAGAAAGACATTTTTACTCTCAAAACCCTGTGTTACTATCAAAGCCGTTTCTGTTCTACAAAATGAGAACACCCTAATTTGGTCTGGCATGAAAGGAAACGTCTTATTAGTTTTATTAGTTTTATTTATGTCTCATGGATTAAAGTCACCCCAATGGCTGCTGAATTTTTTACTGCTCCCTTCACTTAACATATTTATGAGGGAATGGCATCTGGCCAACTCTATTGCATAGTTATCATCATTGGAAAGCTTTTTTTAACGTGCCGTTCGATCTTAGTCTTACCCTCTAAGATTCCAGCAAAAAAACCCTGATTTAATATCTGTGTTAGTTCTATTTTAACTGAATTAGATTTGTATTACTTATAGGTAGAGTTTAACATACAATCATTATGAAAGAATTAAGAGAATGATTCAGTTACTCAAGAACTGCATGCACTTGTTTCAGTAAAGATCTTCTGACTGATTCGCTAGCCCTGGTGCATCACTGTAACAAAAAAGATAGTGAATTACATGCTTTTCTTCCCCTCCAGAATTAGTGACTACATGGACCTGACACCTGTGGACATCATAGGGAAAAGATGTTATCAGTTTATTCATGCCGAGGACGTGGAGGGCATTCGGCACAGCCATTTAGACTGTAAGTAACTCCAGGCCTTGTGAATGGTAACAGTGCTATCATTCATAAATATTTGCTGCTGATTTTTTTTGAGTTTGCCTGCACTATTTATATGCTCCGCTCAAGCACAGCAGAATCTGCTCAAAGTCACCATCAGCTGAGAGTCAAGTAAAAATACAAACAATATTTTCCATGGCCATTTTAATACAGTCTGCTCGTGTCAATGTGCAAGCAGTAATAATTAGCTAGAAAGCTGCATTTCTCTAAGGAATGCTGTCATGTAGGACTGTTTAGAAAAGCTTCCTCTGGGATTAGATTGTTCTTCAAAAAAAAAAAAAAGAAAAGAAAAAAAGCAACCGTCATGTTGAACAGCTGAAAGAAAAAACACATCAATTAATTAGGAATTATGGAAATGAAAAATGGGAATCATTACCATATTGCTCAGTCTGAGCATTAAGATGAGTCTGTCTTTTTTCTTTTTAAGATGAAGCATACTATCAGTATCAGCTTTGAAAAGCTGCTGGAAATGATGTAGCTTTGGTTGAGACTGGGTGTTAAAAAAAATCATCTTCTGTGGTTATTTTAGCTAACAAGCCACACTTATCAATGGATTTTGTTAGACATAAACACTGTACCAGCTCTGCATTTTATGCACATGTTTAATAATAAAATCAAAATGAGGTCTACACTAAAAACTGTGTACAACACTTAATTCACATTCACATATTGAAGAAAGTCCCAGGACTTAAAAGCTTGAAGCATTAGTAATGTAGTAACTGTGTCTTTAAGTACTTTATTTCCATTTCTGACTGAATTAGTTGGCAGGAAATGTTTTGTATGAGTATTAAAAGTTTTGACACCCATAAGCAAACAAAAAGGTAATGATGGACAAATTTGGCATTCACCAAAGTTTAGAGAATTTATCTAAAGAGCCATAATGTGTAACATTTGCCATTGTTCACAATTTTGGAAATATTTCTTTCCATTTTTTTAGACAAATGCTAGACCAAAACCAAGCACATGTACTAAAAGGCCAATTTGTTATAAAGGGTTATGCATTTAGACTGTGTGTTGGTTGATGCCAATTTAAATATTGGTTCAATTTTAACAGCTATCTTTTTGCTGTACCACAAATTTTAATCAGTCTTCATTAAACAGACTTAACTTGCATATATCTAGCCTGATATTGAATATCCTTGATTCTTCAGACCATGGTTCTACTTTAATGGGACACGTTTTTGTTTTATATCCTACAAGCACAAAAGGATCGTCTGTACTGTTCAAATAAGAATAATCACAAATTAGGGCTTATCTCTTATATTCTTGCATCTGTCCCTCAAAAAAACATGACGACACGCCACTGAGAACAGGAACTGGAGCAGATTCCTGTGTGTGAGTGTCTCAGTGCTCCTCTCAGGTTAAGCTGCTCTTCTCCATATACAGCCAGTGCATTTCGATAACACCTTTACACCATGAAGTGTTTATCTTGGCAAATACCCCACAGGAATACTTTAAAGGCTCCACAACCTTTGGCATGCTTTACTTTCATCGTTCTCAGCAGGAGGGGCACTGACTGCCTGGAGGTGCGACTGTGCTTTTTGAATATCCTAAATCATCTGTTAAGTGTGTTTTGGCAGGACACTTTTTTTTCTGTACTCTCCACTCGCCTGCACGTCATGGCAGAAATTCAAAACGTCATTGAGAGCAGCGTAGCGTTTCATACAGTAAATGCACGCTTGCCTCGGCAGCAGGCAAGTTGCCATTATTTAAGTAGTGAGGGATGAGGCACACGGGTGGGGGGGATAAATCCCTCACTTTATTAGGTGTTTGTGGAGGAGGACGAGTGTCCTTGGGGCTGTTGGGTGAATTTGAAGCTGTCTGATTAGATATTGCAAGTTCAACTGAATTAGAGTGCAATTACCGCTGCACTGCAGTGTCCCTTTGCCTTAAAAAGCCACCAGATTGGGTCCATTAGGCCTTGATTTGAAACCCAGCAGAGAGAAAGCAGAGAGGAGTGCATTGATGAGAGAGTTAGAAGGCTGAGGGCAGCCCAGAACCACAAATCTCCAGCTGTCCCTGTCTGTCTAACCATCTATTACACATTACAATGCAGGCAATTAACATAAAAGTAGAAGCGATGGCAAAGGCCAGCTGCAAAGTTGATGTGTGATAAAGTCTTACTGTATTTCACGTTACATTTTATCATGTGAAGCGAAAAAAAAACATTTTAACTACAGATTTACTAACATTTGGTCAGTAGAAATATCCTAGAATTTACACAATGAATTAAACAATCAACAACTGAATTCATAAGAATTCATATGATATAATGTCATATAGAGAAAGTTCTAGAATAGGTTACTTAACTTCGTAAGAATTGAAGAAATTCACTGTAGGTAAGCAAAATCATACCATTACTCTGTTTAAATTATTTACAATTAATGTTTTGAATCCAAACGCAGATTTTGCACATTTTGATCAAAATAAAATAACAAACCTGGAACTTAACCATCAAGAAATCTGTGCCTCACTCTGCATGTATAACCTGACTGACCATTCCAGCTTAGTTTGACACTGTCATCACTGTTCAGATAAAGGGCTCATCAAGCAGAGCCAGGAGTGTGTGTTGAAGAAGCGGCAACCGTTCCCAGTGCAGCCGCTGCTCTGCTGATTGCCAATCAGAGAATGACATCAGGTCATGCGAGGCCATCAGATCAGCTGGAGTAAGGGAAATGAGAGAGCGTGGCTTGCTGCACTAACCTCTCTGCCCATCCTGCCTCAATAGGGCAGCCAGCTCTAACACATACACACACACACACTAGCACAGTGACTGGTACATATCAGGAGATACAAAAAATTGGGGTAGGAATTTTTTGGAAGCTTGCTGAAGATGAATAAATATTTAAATATAGTCTTTAGAGCTCGCAGCAAATGCAAGTCATTAGAGCTGTGATATTTGTAGTAGAGTTGCCATCAATGCACCAGTGAATTCTGTGCTGAATGAATGTTACTGAGCCATCTTTTCCTCTTTTTTGCTGTGTAGAAATCAATTTTTTCTTAAAAGAAGTCAAAGAACTTCAACCTAAACTGTCTACTCCCAATTATTCAACATGACAAGGTGGCTGTTCCTCTCCTGTTCATGTCCAATTTTTCTCTTGAACTCTTAACAGTCATGGAGGTGCGCAGAAGATGAAAGCAGTCTAAATATCTTAACAATGTGCTCATATAGTCGTCTCCAGTCCTGTATATTATTACAGGTTTCTAATTCCATGTTTGTCTTAATGGGCTTGCTGAATAAAACCTATTTCTTTCCCTTCCCTGCTATCAATGTGCAACATTCCATTTGTTGTATTTGTTCTATTCAATTTTCTGTAACAAACTGAACATGGCTGGATGTGCTTAGTCTGCTGTGCAAACATCAGCTCTTTTCAAAGGTATTTGATGTAAGCAGATGTTTCCTATCTGCAGAAATGTAATGTGACAGAGCTGACCTCACCTGTGTCAGGCACGGATCAGGAGCAACACACCATAAATTAACAAAAGGCGTTCCGCTACACAGCTAAGCATCTTACACTCAGTGTAAATGCTGTGTGTGTGTGTGTGTGTGTGTGTATTTTTACCAGCCCAGACAGTGGGTGGGGGCTGGGAAGAGATAGCTGAGAAAAGTGTGCAGAAACCCCAGGAGAGAGAGGCTGTGTGCCTGAAGGCAGACTCATAGAGCTGCTCTCTGTAGACTAGTTCAAACTGACTTTAATGAAAGACTCCCCTCACTGCTTATTGAGCTTAAAGACAGACTCCACCACGTGCAGCAAGACAGAGAAATACACCTGGTATGCACTGCCAAGTATATAGAAATTTCCTTTATTAACAGATTAATAAATGATCGATCTAGAAGTGTTACGAAGCTGTAAAAAATCAGGAAATCTCTGTCCAGATATGTTTTTGTCTATGACATTATATTTTACTCACAACATTCAGGAATTTATGTTTATTTATTTATACGACTATGTCTTTCTCAATATAAAACATTTCAAAGGTTGTGGATGATCACGTTATTATTTGTTAAAACATTCCTGTAGTCATTTCTCTAGCTCAGGGTGAGGTCAGGCCAAAAGCTGTTTCCAGTACACTACTACAAATATCACAAAACACCACCAGCCTGGTAAGAAGAGCTCTGCCTCTAGCCAGGAGACTTTTACCAATGTCTATTCCACTCATTCATAAATGGCTTGTCTTTACGTTAATACCCCAATGGACTGCAAGGACTTTTCCATAAAGCAATTTCACGGGTGTAAATGACTTGCTTTTATGTGACAATGACTCCCCATGCCTCTCCCGCTGTGAATGGGGGCCATGTTGGGTAAAGGGTATCTGAAAGGTAGCTGCTATTATGGAATGTATCCAAGTGATTAAACGGAAGTGAAGGACAGAGGCCTAGCACAGACAGAGAGAGATGGGAGAGAGGGAGAGAGAGAGAGAGAGAGAGAGAGAGAGAGAGAGTGTGCCCATCCTCCAGGCTAGCCTGAGGCTTCAGGAGAGAACAGCTAGATTAAAGATGCCGTATTCCTTTTAATGCCTCCAAAGGCTGCAGAGATGACTCTGGTAGAGAGAGAGAGAGAGAGAGAGAGAGAGAGAGAGAGAGAGAGAGAGAATGAGGGGGCGGCTTCATTACCACTAAATCAATAGCGCAAACAGGTCCTGATTGATTTAATGGCAGTGTAAGTGAAAGGGGTTAAAAAATAAGGCTCACCTGCACAGCAGCAGCACCAGGCAGAGGCAGGGCTGCAGTGTATTGACGGCAATGCAGATGAGCCCAGCTCATTAAGATAGAACCAAGCAAAGAACAAGCCTGGACTATGTACAGACTCAGTTTAAAATGAATTCCCGGAGTTCCTTCTTCACTTCATTTTACAGCTTTTGAGAACATACATAAATCTCTTGAATGAATTTAAACTCATTTCTATGTGTTACTGTGTAAATCATTTTGTTTCCTGAAATGAAATACTGTATTAAGTTTCAATTGCCAGGCTTCAGTATTCTGTACCATAGTGCGTACAGTGAAGAAATGGTGAAGGTTAGAGCAAGGGTATGAACAATAAACATAGTGAGCAAGTGAGAAAAACAACATATTCTTTTTAGATATTTGTTTATCTGGTTTTTATTTGTCCACTTCATTTGCCAGAGAAATCAGTCAATAAGTTCAGTTAATTAGTATAGCTTTGAATGGTTTATTAAACAATGTTATTTGTCTGTAGTGGTTTTAGTTTCTGACCTTTTTGTATAACTAATTCACCCAAAATAAGTCTTTTTTTATTTTTTATTTTTTTATAAAGGTGCCTGTATTTAAACGAAAAACATAAATTCGTGACTTAATTCTGATTTGGACGATTTTAGCTTTACAGAAAAATGATTAATGCAAATATTCGTTGAGATAACATTTAGCACTTAATTTAGCCAAATTTATTGCAGCCAGACAAGGACACAGTGTAGGAGTCGTCTCAGACAAGGACATGGCTTAGGAGACAGTGCAAACAGACACAGCGCACTCTGCTGAGCCAGTGTGGGTACTGAGATCTCCTCAGGAAATGATAGATGAAATACAGCCCCTTAACCCTGCAGAGTTCAGTCTTTCGCAGTGAAATAAATAATTACAGATTTTCTTTACCTAAGAAATTAACAGCAAATAAAAACATATAATGTAGCAGATTTTGTTCATCTGTAAACAGTTACTAACCATTTTCTCCCCTCTTTGTTTCTCTCTTGCTAGTAATGAATAAAGGTCAGTGTGTGACAAAATACTATCGCTGGATCCAAAAGAATGGAGGCTATATATGGATCCAGTCCAGTGCCACTATTGCTATCAACGCCAAGAATGCCAATGAGAAGAACATCATCTGGGTCAACTATGTGCTTAGGTAAACAGTGCTCCTTCAGTTAAGTGTTATCCCAAATTACTGTGACGCTTATTTGTCAATTCCCATCAGAAAGCTAGAGGATTTCCATTTGCGATTGTGAGGCAGCAACAGCCAAATAAATAGATCTCTGTAAGCCTCTATTTAATCTCCTCTCCCTTTGTGGACGCGAGCAGCGCCTTAGTCTGAGATCATTAGAGAGATGTGTGCTCGCGAACACTGGATCAATCAGGATGTTTAAAATGTTCAGGAGCAGCAGGTGTACTCTAGGTCATTTCACCTTCATTCCACCAAGCACAGGAAGCAGTTCAGCTCCATGAATGATGCCCTTCTCTCTCTCTCTATCTCCCTCTGATTTTTAATGTTGTGTTTTTTTTTGTTTTTGTTTTTTTTTTTGTGGACAGTAATCCGGAATACAAAGACACTCCCATAGATATCACACAGCTTCCAAATCTGCCAGAGAAAGCCTCGGAGTCCTCAGAAACGTCTGACTCAGAGTCTGACTCTAAGGACAATTCAGGTACAGTAAACTATTACTTAAAATCTGTTGTAATTATTCTATAAACTGATAACATAGTTATTACAGTAAAATAAAAGCTGCCCAAATAAGGTTCATCATATTAGCTGCTTACATGTAGCATAGACCATTCCATTTCAAATGTTCACCTTTCATGAAATGGGCAATTATGCCCTGCGAGGTAAAGAGGCATGAGGCTTCAACACTCCTAGTAAACCTGGTTAAAAGGTTGATTAAGCCTGGGCAGTCAACTGGAGATATTAATTATGCATTCCAGCAGAAGATTGAGTGTGATTCCATAGATGGGTTTGGGGGCACTGAGAAGATGAGGTAGACTGACAGGTTGGGGAGGGTGCCAGCATATTGCCTCTTGGCACCTCAGCATGGCCAGCCCTCTGCCAGCCTTCATCATAAAGGTTACCGTCTGTGCCAGTTGCAGCTGGACTAGATCATGCCCTAACTCCTTTTTCCTCATTCTGTCTCTCTTGAATGGATTTTGCAATAGTATTTAAGGAAAAGTTACTTTAATTACTTAAATATACATTACAGGGGAGTTAAAGCTTACCAAGTATATTCAGATGCCCTATGGCATTGCCTGATCACTGAAAATACATATTTAGTTTAACATGTCTCAGAGGAAACACCCCTGTTATGCATGATGGGAGAAATAGCAGTGTTCATGACAAAAACTTGATTAAATAAAATTTTAAATCTTGAGGAAACACTTAAAACTGCTATGATATTATATGATGCCTAAACAGCTCCATCTTCTTTTTCTTTTAGAAGACAATGAGAATTCCAAGTCAGATGGGAAAGGAAATCAGTCTTCTGAGAACAGTGAAGAGCCAGAGTCAGAGAGTAAGAAGCCCACCAGACACTCTGAGCAAGAGATGAGGCATCAGGAGGAGGACAGTTCCAGTAACGCAGAGAGCCAGGAGAGTGAGGACAGCTTGGAACCCTCTGACTGTGAAGCTGAGCGCAAGGAGAACCGCTTGGCTCATCTCAGTGGTCTACCCATTAAGGTGGAGCATTATGGTGATGGTGAAGGAGCAGAGCTTCACAATTCTCTCTCATCCTCCTCTGAGGAAGAGGATGAGGAGGAGGAGGAAGAGGAAGACAACGATGAGATTATGAAGGACTATAACAGTGAAGGAGAACTGAGCGGTCCATTGACAAGTAAACGGCAGAAGAGAAAGAAAAGGAGGAAAAAGCAGAAATGGGAGGGCAGCCGTCAACGTCTGCGACTTTCACCACCAGAGGACGTCACTGCGAGTCCAGGAAGTCTGGAGCCAGCACTGGGGGAACAGCCTCCACTACTGCCACCTCCATCACCTACGACTGCCTCAGTGCTCAAGATCAAAACAGAGATGGCCGAGCCTATCAACTTTGACAATGACAGCAGCATCTGGAACTTCCCACCTAACCGGGAGATCTCACGTAACGAGTCACCTTTCAGCATGACCAAGCCTCCAAGTGGCCATGAAGCCTTCCCTGCTGCCATCCCCGACTCAGTCCTCACTCCACCAGGCACAGAAGGAGGAGCAGGCATCAGGAAGCCCAACTTCACTAACAGCAGCAGCAGTAGTAGCAGTAACAGTGCTCCCACCTCAGCCGGCCTGGCACCCCCACTGTCTAACTCCTCAACTTCTGATCCCCTATCACCTCCACTTTCAGCCTCACCACGAGATAAGCAGCAGGGCACACCCACTTCCCAGAATTCTCTGCTGTACAGTGGCGACCTGGAGGCCCTACAGCGGCTACAGACAGGCAACATGGTGCTTCCCCTGGTGCAGCGTGTTGCAGGCACACTGGCTGCCACCAGCACAGCAGCAGCACCACGCGTCTACACGGCAGGCACCATTCGCTACGCACCTGCTGATGTCACACTGGCTGTGCAGGGCAACCTGCTACCCAGCGGCCATACGGCAGTCAACTTTGTGGACGTGAACGGGCCTGGGTTTGGTATTGATGCCAAGACACCCATGGAAATGCTCTACCACCATGTGCATCGACTCAACATGTCGGGTCCGTTTGGGGGAGCAGGCACTGGTGCCAGTCTCGCACAGATGCCCACTGCCAACGTATTCACCACGGCGGAGGGACTCTTCTCTACACTTCCCTTCCCCGTCTACAGCAATGGCATCCACACAACACAGACTCTCGAGCGCAAAGAAGATTGAAGCAAAACACTGAGACCATATTACTGTGTTCAATTTAAATCAAGAGACTCTTTCGAGGCCTATGACTGTGTTTCAAGTTGGGGGTGGGAATTAATTGTTCTAGCACTTTGAATTTCAAGCAGTTAAGCTTGTGTAATTGAAACAAATGGTTTCTCTTCCTGTGTCTTTCTCTAGTTCTTTTTCTCTTTCCCCTTTTCTTCCCTCCCTTCTCTAGAGCCAATGACATTTTGTTTAAACAAACTAAACAGGCTCATCTCTATTTCAGAGTTCCTTTGAGCCACAGAGAATTCACCACTCAGGTGTGTGGTTTCTCCATGGTGAAATAAAATGTGCTTTTTTGACTTCATTACAGTGCATCCTTATTAGGATGTCTTATGTATTTAAAGGCAATTCACAAAGGAGATAAAAAGAAACTGTGTTTTTTATCAATATCTTGATGTGATCAAGGCTGACACTGACAAAAGGATGTTACCCTGTTTGACATAGTTGAAAGGGTTTTAGGGTTCTTTCTTAACGAGGGAATAGTATTTTAGAAATAATGCTTTTCTTCGTTTTTTTTTTTTTAATAGCTCAGATTTAACTTACAAATCATGCATTTTAAAAGCAATTTTAGCCGGGTATTGACCTGATCCGAATGTTACTACAAACTCCCAGGACTTTGGAACAGGTCAGTGTGAGATTCCTCCAGTTCCATCTTCCTTTTGCAGATCCATGGTGCTATCATCAACTAACCCTCACTCAGCTGGCTGACGTAGGTATTGTTCCAGAGCGCAACAAATGATGGCTTGAGAGATTTTCTACTGAAAACTCAAACCTCTAACAGACAAGTTCATTTTTCTTGTGTTTATCCCCTGCAGAGAGTGGAGAAGGGTTTGGCTGTGGCTCAATCTGATTGAGTCAGAAAAGGGATTTGGACCAGGCTGTGAATCATTTCTTACCCCTCAGTGTAACTGAGGCTAATTTTTACATCATAAACTTGAAGATGAATGTGAAACTCTAACAGGCTTCTCTCAGTTGTTTTTTTTTTTTACTCTCCCTTCGCATATTTGAAGCCTAGTAGCTTTTCCTATCAGTCTCCCAAAATCAGTTTCCCTCTACACCTACATGAACTCTGAAAACCACATATCAACAAGATTGTAATAAGGACATGCATTTCCAATCAAAAAATGTGTTTTGAGAAATCACATTCCTAATTTTTTTCCACTGTTGCCAAAAAAAATTACCGTCACAGTTTGGTGTCAAGACACTGTGAATTTGTTTGGAAAAAAAGAAAGTAATAAAAAGGAAGAAAACTGTCGCTTCATCTTTTGGCAGCCATCCATCACGTCATCTATTACCAAGCGTGATAAGCGTAAACGTGTACAATGTGTAAGTGTCATTGGCTGTCAGTCCTCATAGCGATTTCAGTGTGTGTTACTATATGCAGTATATACCGAGCTGATGTAGCTGTTTCGTCCTTTGTCCTCTCTGTGCTAGTGTGGGCATGGACGAGGGAAACACTCGTTCTCCCTCTCCTTCCCCTCTACAGTCTTAGTGAACCAGTGGAGGTTAGTGGATTTTGTGTGGTGGCCTTCCAATGTAGTGTCACCTTTTTGCTGCTTCTTTTCTGTCTGTATTACTTTTCTGTTCCTGCTATTGCTTTGCTGTCGTGTAGTCTACAGACCTCTCTCTTCCTCTCAGAGATAAAAGACTCTTAACTAGCTCAAAGGTTTAAGGAGCCATTTTTTTGCCACTGGGGAATTCTGGGATTGCGGTCTCCACCTCAAAACTGACAAGGATAAAACCGAAGTAGCATTTAGATGTAACGTCTGGAACCTCAAAGGCCTAAGTTGTGAAACATTCCCAGAGTCCCTTGTGCTTCTCATGTGCATTGGGTGTATTTCATTGGTTTCCACCAACCAGTTGACTTCAAGGACCCTGCAACTCACAGGAAGTAAAAAAAAAAATGGAAAAAAAATGACAGTATTTCAGGACAATAAACAATTTTAAGGATTTCTAATGAGAAAAGAAAAAAATCACACTATAAAATCTATTTTTATAGGTGTTTTGAAAATGCATGTTTACCAAGTTGATTGTTTGGTTTACCTGATTTCGTTTGGTCCAGCAGCTTTGCTAGCGTTTAGTGTTTTTTAGTCTGTCCAACAAGGCAAAGGGGGAGCCTTTTTGTCTTTTTACTGAATCAGGCTACTCCCCTACATCAGGAAACTCGTCTCTGTGGTTTCTGTGAAAATGTGTTGTTACTCAAACCCAGGTCATGATATTAATGTTTTTAAAGCCGATAGCTGCTGCCGGAGCAGTTGCAGGAGAACTTGGCGTCACCACTGGAGCTTAGCTTCTTAGATCCTTAGCTTTTTTTACATTACAAAAGTTGTGCTGTACAGGGGGTGGTTCAAAAGAATAAAAAAAAAAAACACTGTGGACCAGGAAATACACCCATATGTTACAAACAGAACAGCCGGCTGAGCTGTCTCAGTGTTTCTGTGTTGTGTCAAAATGATTGCTGGTGATTTAATCTTAAACTAATCTCAGCTGCTGTCAGATAAATAGTGTTTAAAAATTACAATATGATAAATCACTTCATTACCTGTGAAAACTGTGTCTGTGTTTTTAACTATTTCTTGTACAATTATACAGATTCTTTTATGAGGAACTTGGTGCCAAGTAGATGAATACGGGAGAAAGGGATTCTCTTAGTATCAATGTTAACAGTGTTATAAATTCTAAATACAAACAAATTAAAATATTAAAAAGAGAAAACTATGGTACATTTTTTATTTTATTTTTTATTTGTTTGTTTGTTTTTCAAAAAAAGAAACAACTAACTAAAGCTAACTGAGTGCCTGGCTTGTTTTTTTTTATGGAAAAACATCTCTTTCCATTTACCATAAATAATGCTGCAATTCAGAAATGTACATACTTCATTTTACAACAGGGTTCTTTTATACTTTTGTAGGTTCTCATCAGTTTAAGCAAACATGTCATACATGGTTGTCTTTCTGTAATGGTTTTTTTTACCATCTTACAGGTGCCATATTCATAATAAACTTCTCTCAGATTTGTTACTATCTGGCATCATTTCTTTCCCATTCAGTTCATCCTAAGTGAATATCACACATCACTGTGACTTCCTTTTTTTGTTAATTTCTCTTTTTTTTTCTTTTTTTTCTTTTACGTTTCCAGATATATGGCCGATTCTTCATTCGTTCATGTCATATTTGGATTCACAACTCACAGGGGATGTGATGAGACCACAGCTCTCGTTCTCAACCTGATACGTCCATGATTAACACCGAAGTGTGTTTCTGCAGCTCACTGCTCACTTTTACTCTCCAGGGCTGTGACAATGCAGTGCACTCAAATACATAAATGCTGCTTTATAATATGCTACAATATCACTCAATTTGTGTTTTTAATTAGTAATTAGTAATTAGTAATCTAGTCTTTGTAAACACTTTCTGCCATAGTGATCTCACTATAACTCCAACAGCAGAAAGCTGAATAAATCGGGAAAATGTCATTTTAATAGTGATTTTTTTTTTTTAGAATTAATAGATTTTTTTTTAACAATAGCTGTTGCTTTGTTAGTTGATAACTGGACAACACAGTACAACACAAAAGTTTCAAAGCTGCAAAGTGCAGTCACTTTCTCTCTATTTCTCTTCTTCCTCGGACTCTCCATCATCTCTTTCCAACTCCATTCCTGTTTCCCTGAACTCCTTCCCCTCGCTGCCGCCTGACTCGAGGCTCTGAAGGGAGGTCACAGGCAAAGCCTAGCAAAAAAAAACTCCAGCCAACTTTAAATATTTCACGCAATTTTAAATGAAGGCCATGAATGATAGATCACAGGAAAGAGAGGCAGGGAAAAAATAAGCTTAGACCTGAAGCCTCTCTAATGACCACAAGCTGTCCATCTCCCCAGTCTGTCCTTATTGGGAATCAGATTGATGGATCTGTGCTCATATGCCTGTAACCTGAACAGTATCCAGAGTGCTGTGACACAGAAATGACCACACCTTTACACATTCTTACACATGTAATATCATCTAAAGTAACAAAACATTGTACAGAGCAGTAAACAGTAATACATTACAGCAAAACATTTACTATGTTCACCTTTCACCTGTATCAGTTCTCTTAAGCATACTGCTCCACAGGTTTATAAGGAAATCAGCTGCTACGTTGTTTTAAGTATCCTTAGTAATCCACCACAGCTCGCTCTCTCTCTCTCTCTCTCTCTCTC
>JAOTRN010000002.1:12436458-12450644 GCA_028566695.1 Bagroides melapterus
TTTGATATGGCCATACCTGACTCCTGACCTAACCTCTATAGAGAATGTGTAGGACGAGCTGAAGAGAACAATGAAGAGCTTCCTGCTCTGTAAGCTCATTAAGTATGACAGGAGAGGTGCAATGGGAGGCTGTTAAAAGTATTACATACATGGTGGCAATAATTGTGACAAAAAATATAAAAATATATTTTAGATATTTTTTCTTTTACGCTCATTAAGAAGAAAGATATTTTTCAGAGCCAGTGCCAATAATCCTGGATCTGACTGTGTTCCCTTTAGGATATGCTGAAAGGGTCACCCAGAGTACCTTGGCGGCTTGTGACTCCCGGAGGTAATACTTCAGCAAGTCAGCAAGTTTTAGGTCCTCATCAGCAGCAACCCGTGCTTCAATTTTCTACACAGGAAACAGATGTATGCCATAAAACAGACAACCAGGAAACAGGCAGGTGACCTTATGAAACTTGACAATTTGTGTTTCATTCCTACAGTCTACTGTTGGTGTAAAACGGCTGAGGTTACCTGAGCATTACAGAGTATGCTATTTCCTCTCAAGAGAAAACCATTTTTAAGAGTTAAATCAGTTAAGCCAATCGTCCTTCACATCACAAGACTGAAGAAGCTGCTCAAGAAGCTATTGTAAAGAAGTTTCTAGAAGCTATTATAAAAGATGGAGATCATAAAATTGCTGCTGCAAAAAAAATTCACATACCCTTGTTTTCTCAAAAAGCTCAGACACTTTCAAGAAAAATCTACAAGAAAAAACAAAACAAAATTAGCCATTTTAACATGTTAAACAAAAATAAAATATCTTTTTAACATTAACGAATACTTGTATACTAACACACACGGCCCTGTTTACTAAATGTATGGATCAAATCAAAAGCTCTTTCACATAAGAAATGTTAGGAAGAAGTTTAGAGTCTAATGACAGGAAGTCTCGCACATTAATCAAGCAGGATGAGACAATGTACAATTCCTGGGAAAGTAACAGATGTCTGTTTAAACAGACTGCAATATATAACTGGGAAAAGGAGGAGGCAACTCTGTGACTATTTATGCCATGACACTGAAACCTTCAGATGTGACTCGTTTAAAACTTTAGTGCACTGACTTGAGAAGAGAAAAGATTCACAAATTAAAGCATTGTTAGCCATTTGTGCTGAGGACATTTAAAAATTAAAAACACACACACATATCAAGTGTGCTTATGACATGCTTATCAAACATGCTGATAATGTGACCGTATCAGTGACATACTTGCACATGTCTGTTGAGTCCTGGGTCCCTAAAGTATACAGCGTGGAGGCAATTCTGTTGATGTCTTCTGCAGCGCCTGAAAAAGAGTTTCTGTTACACAGCTCCAACACGAAACACAGCTATTCCTGCACCAGGCTTTGTTCTGGAAAGCTCACTGCCATCACTCATACACACTGTCTCAGTCATTCTTTGACACAGCTAAAAGACAAACTCACTCTGCTTATTCTCCACTTCTGTGGGTTATTTTATGAGAACATGGAAAAAGAATAAGCAGCTCACTCAGATACAGTATGTCAGTCACATAATGATAAGCACGTCAACAGAGAGATGATTCAGTCATGAGCAACATGTACTCAGTGAGCTCTGTTTTTCCTTCACAGGCAACTGTTCTCTTTAAGAGAACACCAATTTCTGCTTTTTGCAAGCCTATGATTATTATGAAAAGTAATGATGTGTAATATGTTGTCTCTTTTGAGATATTTAACGCCTATTTAAACGATTCATGTTTATGTCAGTGGTACTAAATGATAAAGAAATCAAAGGACATCATTTTCCCTCTGTTAAACAGTTTATTACATAATCGTTGTGTAGGGCTACCTAATGAAATGAAAATGTCTCGCAAGACCATTGAGTACTGTTGAATGCTGACTGCTTTTCCAAAGTTAATCTAAAACATGAAGACTTCTTCATGCATGTTTACACAGTTAACAAATTCATGTTGTATGCAATGTTAAATGAAACACTGTGATATTGTCAGAAATTCTGTGTAACTGAACACATTAATAGTAAAGAGATGATGAAAATCTGAAAATAAAACGTACTTTTGTGAGACCTGATCATCCGGTCAGACTTTAGAGAGGCATCCTTGACACGGTTATGGTATTCTAAGAGGAATGTCTTCTCATGTTCAAAGAAGTCATCTACATCCTGTATACAAACAGAGGGAGTGACAGGTAAAAGAGAAAAATAAACTCATTAGGGGTTTTTCCATAATTAATTCAGGAACAAATAAAAAAAAATAGAGTAAATGAGTGTTAGGAATAATAAATGTACAAGAAACTACTGGTAAATCATTTCCTACAAATGTTTCAGTCAAGCCACATGACCGTCACATAATATTCACATGACTCACCTTCACGCCTGCCACTAGTACTCCATCTGCAGACTTCACTACATTCTTGAAAAAGTCCTCCAGTTTTTCTTTCTTGTTTTTGCCTCGTACACTTAGCTGCCATTGCCAGAAACAAGCAAAAAGGCAGAAGTGAAATTAAAATTACATGGTGCACTAGTCACAGGTTTTTCCACGATCATTATTTTCATAAAATATAGAAGGATTTCTGCTTGAAATAATTAATAATCAGCTGCACACATTGCTGGTTATAACAGGCCAGGAAATATGGCACATACTTCAAAAAACACACTTACATCTTGGTTGTACTCCAAGAAAACATGAAAGTTTAAGTCCTTTCTCAGGACAGGATGTGCAGCAACACGGCAGAGGAAAACCTCATGCATCGCCACGGTCTTCTTGAAGATGGCCAGGTATTCGCTGAAACACAATACGAGTTAGTGTTGATACTGACTCATAAATCAATGCAACTATAAAACTGAGTTAACTATTTTATATTTGACAGATGTGTAAGTGAAAGTGACTCACGCCTCAAGTTCCTGTTTCATTTTAGTAAACTCCTCCTTGGTCATGGAGCCTTCACCCTCGCCCAACTTCTGCAGCTTCTCTCGTGAGGCATCAAAGTCTGGTCTTGGGGGAGCGGGTGGGATCTGGCAACATTTTCATAATTATTTTAATGATTTTCCTTGCTTCTATCACTGTTTTGCCTTTTGACAATCAGAGAGTAATGCTAATGGAGCACTCACACTAATGATATCAGCAGTCATACTGTCAGTCTTTACATGCACATAGCAAACACCGCATCTAATGTTAAGTGCTATGAATAATTCACTCTTGAGGTATATAATATAATATAAAGCTTTCTGTGCAGAGAAGTCTGGGTCCAAAGCAAATTCCAAATGAAATAAATCAGTCCAGAACAGATTGAGCCAGAATACTAACCAATGCAGAGTGGTACAACTGAGCAGCTAATTCCTTCGGTCACACCAAACATATTCTCCTTCAGAAGCATGCCATATGCACGATTCAACTATTCATATCAAACTGCACTACAGTTAAGAGCTTACATACAATCTCAAACAGTATACAAAGTGTAAAATATAAAAGATACCCATTAACTATGTAAAAAAGAAAATGCAAAGAAATAATATTAAATACTTTAATCAGATAATTGCTATTCATCTGCTTCTTTACAGTGGTCACTCTACTGTTATGCCTTAGGAAAACTAGGCCAATGTCATTATTATTTCCTGGGATGTGCTGGACTTTAACAATATAGAAATGCACCCCATGACACTGCACCCTCAAACTCTGTGCATTTCCCTCACCTATAATGTCCAGAGGTCAATGATAAATCACTAAACTGTTTCTTGGTATTATTCTGTGAATTCAGGATCATTTTTTGTGCAGGTTAAGAGCTTCTATGGCTCACAAATATGACTGTTCTGCATTTGTGCTGTACTTACAATAAATCCAGCATATTCCTCGTTCTCCACAAAAGAGTCATGAAGCCAGATAAACTCTTCATGTTGTCTCACCACAGAGAACTCGCTCTGCTTGAAGTTGGGAAGAGTGCTCTTAAAAAAAAAATGTAATAAATACACTTATAACCTGTAACTCTCACAGTAGCACAAAGATGACTGACTTTTATTTAATTTTGTTTGTAGATGCGAGTTAAAAATCAAATCAAAACTTAGCATGAAAACTGCTTCTCATTAAAATCATTTTCCCGCTAGACTTATTTTTGAATACCTTTGTATGAACGGTGAATTTGACTTTGTCTCTCTCACTCAGAGCATCTGAAATGTCCACTTGTAATGTAGCATCAGTCTGAAGGTCCACGTTAACGGCCCTTGGCTGTAAATCATTTGAATAATCAATTATTCACATCACACATTTCAACTTACAGTGGATCATGAAATGTTTATAAATTCTAAATACTGTGCACAACAGACACAAATCTCATATTAGAAAGACTTATTTCTAAAGTTATAACTATTATCCTTAAGTATCAGTTCTGACACTGTTTTAATCACATCCTTTGGACTGAGAGATCTGTAAATATGAACCGTATATTAGAGAAACAAAATAAGAGCAGGTAGTGTTACAATTTCACTGCTCCACAGGCCTGATTTCGATTCTGAGCTTGGGTTACTGTCTGTGCATGTTCTTCCCATGCCCTTGTGGGTTTCCCATAGCACCTTCTCTGGCTTTCTTCTACCTCCCAAAAACATGGCACTTATAGTAGTGTACTACACTAAATTGTCCCTAAGTGTGACTAGGTGTTATGGATCAATGTCTCATCCAAGGTGTATTCTCAAAGTTTTACATTCATATCTGATTTTATACAACTAAGTGGTAGCTTTGTGGAGCAGGGATTCCAACACCTTAACCTGAGGTAAGCTCTGTACACACAACCCTGACCAGAACCATGATAAATGCATGAAAACAAAACCAAAACTGGTTTGGGGGAAAAGGAAGTTCTGTAAGAATGACAGAGGAAGCACTGAAAAATCAATCAATCCGTGTAGCTCCTTTAACAGTACTACCTCTCTCCCTGGGACTGACAGCCTTTACTGCTAACAATTCTCCAGCTATTGTTTGTTAGCCTTAGGCACAAGATTAGCTAACGCAGAGACATAAAGTATTATGAAAATTGCCCAGACTGCTGTCATAGGGTTAAAAGAGTTAAGTGGGTTAACGGTTCCGCATGGTTGTGTTTCTTGTCCAATCGTGATAGGAGCTAGCTAACTGCCAGCAGGAAGTCAACTGACTCTGAGAACCTGGCTAATAGCCTGTAGCACTAAACGACATTGACCATGACGTGACGTGATTGACACAGCTAAACCCAATATTACCCAGTGAACATTGTACAAAAGAAATATCCCGAAATGCTTTGGCAGAGTCATCGGAATTGGCAAAGAAGGAAAAAACAACAACAAAAAAAACTTACTCCTCTGTCCTCTTCAGAGAGAAAATCGGGACCATCGTCCAGCCCTTCTTGCTGTCAAAAAGAAGGCACAGAAAGCACAAAATGCGTCGCTTATACATTTTCTCGAAAGTTAACCTCTGAGGAAACCTACAGCAAATACATGCAAGCTAAAAACACTGAGCAGGTTACAAGAATTGTAAAGAAAAACCTACCATCATGGCTGCTCCTGCGGGTGGAGTACGGATCCGGTGATGGGGTGTGACGTCACGTGAAGCTCCGAACACAGTGGGCGGAGCCTTGAGTAGCGTCACCCAGCTACTATAGCATGAGCTAGCACACAGAATAAATTGGGATTTAATAAAAAAAATAAAATAAAATAAAAAAGCACACAGAATAAATAATAGGTTTGTTAAATAATTGCTAAAAACACGCGTTTCTAACAATTTGCCAAACGTATTAAAAGCTGGAGTAAAATTACTGCTTGAATTTGGTGCTTGAAAGCTCAAGAGCGTGCAATGTTCATCTCGGGCAGTGCAAGACACTAACCCATGTCTTGTTGAGATAGAGGTCTGTGAGCCTGGGGAGATAAGACAAAATGTGGGGATGGTGTATTGGTGGAGACGCCTACTTAACACAAATATATGTAATGTAGTATATGCTTATGTAATATAGTACATAAGCATATACTATATTACAATATTCAGGTCTGTTGATGTTTTTGGACTGTATTATAATAATCCATATTTATATAGATAAGGACAGGCCAACTGAAGTTTTCTGAGGCACATGAACTAGAAATTAATTCATACATTCATCTTCAGGAACTGCTTTATCTTGGTCTGGATCACAGTGTATCAAAGGCATATACTGTACATACTGGCATGTCTCAGAGGAAACTGGAGAACCCAGAGAAAACACACATGGATATGGGGGAAATGTGCACAGACACCTACAGGCAGTACACTGTGCTCAGGCTCAAACCAGGAACCCTGGAACTGATGCAGCATTGCTTCCTGCTAGAAAGAAGAAAGATATGAAAATAATTATGCTTAGGATTGAATGGAGTTTACAGTTTTAATGTGCCTGAGGAAGGTCATAATCATGTAATAGCAGAGAACATAGTCTGTATTTGGAAGGAGGAAATATTAGGTAATTTTAGTGAAGTATAAATAAAATACACTTAATATGTTGCACTGTTCATATTATGATATGTAGTATGCACTGTACATATACACATTCTTTGCATGAGGCTCTGAAGTATATGATATGGAAATATTGTTTAGAAGATAAAAGTCATAGCTTTATGGCTTCATAATGTCAGCTGTCACAGGTTTTCTGTTTAACAAAGTATCTTTGACTTTGTCAAAAGGCTAATTTGGCTGTTAGTTTAGCTGTTTTAAATCATGATTAGCTTTCGGGCAACAAGACGCAGGAACTAACTATCTACGAGTGAACCTTGAATAATAAGCTTTCACTAAGGTGCTGGTAGGTTTACCAGTTACACTTGCAACACAGCTTCTCTAACATTACAGTGATAAAGGTGAACATTATTATCACTAGCTGAGAACCTTTACCACTGAGCTACCACTGGTCTTAGATTGCATTTAAAGACATTGTGATTAAATATTCATATTGTTTCAGAAAGAACAGGTCTGCAAGGATCTCTGTTAATAGAACGTATTTTCGCCTGTTCTCTACATACAGTACATGTTTTGTCTAAAGCAGGCATGTTTACATGGAATACAAATGAAGTGTGTGAAGTACCGCCACTAGGTGGCATCTCAAGCATTATGTTTAGAACTACATTGCTTAGGCCATACACCAATACTTTCATATTCTGTACCGCTTATCCTGTGTTGCAGAGACCCTGGGGCCTATCCAAGCAGACTCGGGGTACAAGCTTGCTGACACCCTTCATAGTGCACACATACATGTATTTGGACTAGGAAAACCCAGAATCCCGGTGAGATACGATCATACATACTCCACATACACACAGGGCAGAGGTGTTACATCACAGTAAATACTTGCCTTCATATATCCAAGCTTGTTAAGAAGCTGGGAGGTCAGGTTAGCCATGCATCATCCATAGAGCTTGAACACCTGGTCTTCTGAGAACCCAGAGTCTAAACTGTTGAGCCATCAATGTAATCATGAAACGTGTTATGATTCTTGCTCAACAGTGTCTTGTTCTAGTGGTGCAATATAATGCCAGGGTACACTGATTTTATATCTAAAATTACTTTATAAAACATTAACTATATACAATACAATACAATTGTATACAATTGAGTACAATAACTGCTAAAATACTGTATATGAATAATTTAATGAACAAAGACTGATTTAATTTTTGAAAAGCATATTGTGTATCTGCATTACTTATATACCTTATACCTTAGTTCAATGTACATACTGTAGGTTTCAACATTCTGAGAAGACTAATAAAGCCAACATTCAAACCTTCATTATATAATGGACTGACTTTTGACTCAATAAATATCAACAGCATTACAACATTATGGTCATTTAAACATCACCCAGGTGACACTGTCATCCTCTGTAGTAACATATTGAGTAACTTTGTACAAGGGTTTAATCTTGTGACTCTGGAGTGTCAGTTTTCCCTTCATGGGTTGTGTTTCTCTGCAAATAAACATTCTCCTAACATGTTACTTAGAATAAAGAATGTTACATAGAATGAAGGATTGAAACAGCAACATGTCGCTGTAGACATACAGCTGGTATGCTGTTAACTGACTACATCCAAAGCTACTAGGAGGAACTGGCAGTGTGACTAGGAGGAAACACTGGAAGAGTTATTATAAAAAACATGTTCTAGGTAAGTGAGTATTGCACCATCTTAGGTCAGGTTCCATCATCCTTGATCTGAAACCCATCTTACTGCTACTGTTACTCATCAGCGCTGTTTAAATTAGATGAAATTTTAAGATTTTTTTTGACAGCCTTTAGACACAAATCCTCAAATTAACATTCTTGTACACTTTGCAATGACTATTCCAACTTGTGCTCGCACCATGTAGCCTTTCAGAGGGCGCAGTCTTGTTCAGAGCAAGGAGAGGTCACTTGTTTATTTTCAGCTCGCTTGTCCAAACAGATGCAGGACTATTATAAAAGGCCCTTTGTTTCAATCACATTATAGCCCTAACTGATGAGGAATTCGTTGTATTCATATAACATTAAAATCTTCACTGGAAATATGATGACTGGTCTAAAATGATTGTAAAACTATGTTCATGCATTATTTTTGTTCTCTCTTAAGAAAAAAGCATTCATAAACCTGTCTTCCTTCAAAATACCAAAGCACTAAAGTTGTACAAAACTGGAGATAAAAGAGCTTAGGATATATAGGTTTTGTAACACTTATAAGGTAGATTAAGCTATGGGGTCAGACCAAGCCATACTTCGTGTGTCTGGGCCACAGCTTGGCTACCATTGCATGATCACTACTAGAAAGTTCTTAATCATCAGAGACACCAATAGTGACAGTTACAGGCTACTCTACCAAAACACCATATATGAGAAACACGTTTTTTATTTTTACACAATTTCTACCAGTGACAAGAAGGCAGTGTAAACACTGACACTGATTTTTAATTATGATTATTGCCACCATTCACAAGTGTGAAAAACACTATTTGAAACTGTGCCCAGGCTGCTGAAGCAGGCTTCCCTTTCGCAGCACTTTGGAGGCATGCTCAGTTTTGCCATTTGTGGACAACGATGACAAGACACAAAAGCATGTTGGCCATAAATAGCACCAAGCGGCAGAGGATTGCTCGCTACCGACAGATCAAATTCTCCAAAGGGAGAAGCAACCCCTGGCCTCAAGCCTAGTTCTCCTGGAAGACACATAGCATTTTGACAGAAACCCTTGAAGCACAAGAACATTGATGCGTTGTCCATTAAAACTTTCAAAACATCAAGAAATATATCAGACAAGGTCACAACTCAAGTAGGACAGAAAAAACCTGACAACAAAAATGAGTGCTGTTCTGTTGACTATACACTATGCAAGAGTATTATATTACAGCCCCATACGACAAGTTGTATATAGGCAAACTATTTTACTGTTAAAAATACATGCTGTCAACTGTTGCTAAATTATTGCAGTAGATGAAGTAAATTATACAAGCTAAAAATAATAATAATAATTATATATCATTTAGGTTTGTGAATCTAACATATAACTAAAATTCAAAACACATCTTTTTCAGCTATAGCTTGAGTAAATAAAAAAAAAATAGAAAAGCTATTTTCTTGACTACATATGTAAAAGTGGAAAAATGTGAACCAGTCAGACCGAGACAGGTTGATTTGTGTGCCACAAGGTTTTAATGCAAAATGGCAAATTTATAGATCTCAAAAAAAAAAAATAAAATAAATAAAAAACAATTAATTTAAGGCTGCAAACGCAGATATTGCCATCTTTACAGATATTATGCATTCTCTTCTAGTGTTTAAAAAACAACAACCAAGCAGCACTTCCTCCTTATTTGGTGGTGTACTGTACATTCAAATGAAAATAAGGCTGTCCATATGCACTGCAGGAATGAAAACAGTGGTGACTTCAATATGGTGACAAACACAGCAATTCCATAGACCCCATGCTCAGTTATGTCTCAACTTGTAGTGTAGAAACAAGTGCTTTCACAGCTGCATAGTACTCAACATATTAGCCATCAGTCAAATTAGGCTGAATAGGTAAAAAAGTTCAAATAAATACGTCAAAACGAGTGCAAAGTGCTCGCAATTGGTTAATGCAACTCTGTATAGCATTAACAGAAAGCTTTCTCATGTTGGATACAGTAGTACATAATATCTCAGTGATATCTCTGTGATACAAAAAGATAAACACTGGACATTGCATGGTTGTGCAGGGAGGACTGAACATATAATACTGATTCATGGCATTGTTGTTAGTTAAAACATGCTACAAGATCAACTTTTTTGGGGACATACAAAAACAGAGTTTGAGATCAGCTGGCAATAAACCGATAGATTTAAAAATGTTAGTGAGATCTTTTTTCATATGGAAAAAAAAACCCTAAAAAAGAGAGAGAAAAAAAAAATTAAAACTATTCCTTCAAGATCAAAATACAGCTAAGATAGAAAGCAAGTGGAATCCAGATGGCCGGTGTCTATTCAGTTTACAATGGTCGCCCTTCCAATGATACAACCACATTGCCTCCTAATTTTTCTGCCAGGGTTGAGCGGTCCTGAATGTCATCCAAGCCATTGACTTGCCATTCATGTTTGATACCTGCAAACAGTGCCACGTATACAGTGAATGTTTTGAATTACTCACCATCTTACAACCATGTGAACCACTCCAAAATACCAGTATATCAAGTATATGTACACTAGTTGTCAGTAATACAAATATTCTTGTGATATATAGAAAATAACTTGCCTGTAAACTTCTTTTTAATGGCATCTTTAGAACTAGCATATATCATCTTGCTTTTTAATGGTGCACCTTCAGGAGCCCTAGATACACACAGATTACATAGAGACTGTTTGTATATCAAGTTTCGTAAGAAGGTATGGATAAAATGAATAATTAAAAAACTATACATTTTATGACAAGAGAGGGGATTACATACCAAAATATAAATACCAAGTCTTCTTTCTTGGACTCTTTTGTTTCATAAGTGGCATCGTACAAGCCATATCTGCAGTCATTTAGAGGTAGGAGCTTTACAAAACAGGCATAAGGATCATCAACAGTCTCTCCAATATCGCCAACAAGGATTTGCTTGTCCTCCTCCACAATAATCTTCTTCTTGTCGTCACTGAGGCGGAATAGCACTGCCTTTTTGCGCTTTTTTACCTCGTCCGAGGTTGAAGACTTTCGCACTTTCATGTCGTTGAAGACCTTAATAACGTCATCATTAACGGTGACTCCTGAAGCCTGGGGGTTAAAGATGTACATACAGTGAAACTGTCATGTATATGGATCAAAATTCTCACAAAAGTCTGAAAATATAACACACAATTAAAGCAATTCCAATTAATGATACCCGAGCCTTATCATCTTCACATTGTAAACGTAAATGGGGTTCAGAGACAATTAATAAATACAGTAATAGATACATTTAACATCCTGACATAGTTATCATAATTATGTTTAAGGACAACATAACGAGCTAACTACTTAGTTCTTTTGGGTCCTGTAGCCTGCCGTTTGCTTTCCAGTTGCGTCCCTTCACTCCATATAGCTCATGTTAGCACTGAACCTGCTAGCTGTAGTTTTAGTAGACTTGCTATACTTAGGAAAAAGTGGCCGGACAGTCAGTGTATGAAACACGCGGGCAGTTTTTTTTTTTTTTTTTTTTGAAGACATTATCTATATTTAACAAAAGAATGTAACGCTAATGTTGAATTACTATTTTTATTCGGATAAATCTGGCGTCTTCATTGGAGGTGAAGAGCCGCGTTTGCTTGTGACCAGCTCACCAGTTAGCAAGATGAAGTTTTAGTCTGTCAGGTAGCCATGAATTAGCTCACTAAACCGGCACTGTGAGTAGGTACAGCTAAACCCTGCAAGAGTCATCATGGTCACAAATAGCTTGTTCAGTCGGAAAGTTTATTTTGCACGGGACAAATTAATTTGCAATCTTCTCTTTCGGTCAGTGATTGTGTCAGCGTGGCTAACGGTATAAAATGTCCCGTTAGTTTACTGAATAAATGCTGGCTATATTAAAAGTGATTACCATTATAAAGTAGAGGCTAAAATTAAGTTAAAATGGCCGCCTAAGGCTCAAGGCCCAGACCGTAGATGTCCCAAACTGGAACTGATTTAATTAGTGATTGGTAAAGGGACGTAAGCGTAAACCGCAGTTACAAACACCGGCACAAGCAATACGCGAAAATGTTCATTTTATCGGCACCGGGTGCCTTTTTACCGTCAAGCAGAGTGACTGAGCGAACGAAAAAAAAGTTAAATGACTATGTAAGAGTTGTTGAAATAATATTTTGTGTATTACCAATTTTTTGGCTATCAATCAGATTTCCGGACTGTAATAAAACGATTGAGTACTTACCATGTTGTCAGATGGTATCTAGTTTGCTGATAAATGTGCGAATTTTCTTGGTAACTTCTATGGGGGAATGTGAGCGCGCGACAGTGTGAGCCCGAGACCACGAGGAGGGAGGGGGCAGAGAGGCGCGCGTGTGCTAACCGCTGCACAGTCGCAGTGACGGACAAACTCTGCAGCGGCAGTGCGAACGACCGCGTGACCACTGCACACCAAAGTTCTGCGGCACAAACGAGCGCGTGATCACACTGGACGGTACAGTTCTGCAGTGCAAACGTGCACGTCACAACCAGTTCTAACCAGTTTAACCAGTTCTAAACCGGCTCTGAAGCAGGTGAAAACCTGGCCAACAGGAGCCACCTCTGCTCTTCAGGACTGCTTTGAGTGCACTGACTGGAACCTGTTCAGGGAGGCTGCAACCAATGGCAACTCTGTCAACTTGGAGGAGTGCACAGCTTCAGGGATCAGCTACATCACCAAGTGCATTGATGATGTGACTGTCTGCAAGACCATCACCAGATGCTCCAATCAGAAGTGTGACTGCAAAGTTGCATGCACTGCTAAAGTCTAGAGACTTATCCTTCAGACCAAGGGACAAGATGGTCTTAAGAACAGCAAAGTCCAGACTGTCCTGAGCCATCAGGAGGCAAAGCACACACATGCCCAGAGAATCCACAGCCACTTCCAGGATAGAGGAGACACCCAGCGCATGTGGCAGGGCATCCAGGCCATTGCAAACTACAAGACAACTTCACCTGTCTGTGACAATGTCGCCTCCATCCCAGATGCGCTCAACAACTACTATGCTCGGTTTGAGGTGCAGAACAACATAGCGATCCTCCGTAGAGATCCGTAGAGTCAAATTCCTTGGTGTTCATCTGGTTGAGAACTTCACCTGGTCACTCAACACCAGCTCCATCACCAAGAAAGCCTAGCAGCATCTCTACTTTCTACGTTTTACAGCAGGAGAGTGAAAGCCACTGCACACTACAGTTATCTTGGACAGACCAGTGAATGACCACCACTTCAAATGCAGTTCTTTGGTGCAAACATATATTCTACTCTATGATGCAGACCATTGTCATAACACATGACAAGTGCACAAGTGCACAGTTCTATCAGACTAGTGATTGTACAGTCAGATACACACAAGGTCCTGCAGTGCAAACAACTTATTGTCCATCACAGCCCATAACGTACCAGGCTCTGCAACTGTGGAACACTAAAATAACTGGGTCTGTATTTTTGAAATCTGTTGGGACTTACCTAGTTAAAAAAATTTAAGCATAAAATAAATATACCACTTATATGGAAACATGAAATTGTAATAATGGAAACAAATAGAATGGAAATACTTCTCATCTGTGAAATAATTGAACTATGTAATAGCTGAAAAAAGCAAGTATGTAAATGATAAGTTTACAATTGGATAATTGAAAAAGGTGATGGTAGCATATGCAACATTGTTTTAAACATTTGTAAAAAAAGAAAAAAGAAAAAAATGTAGCTGCAAGCAGCAATGACGGGCCCAAGCCTGTGTGCCATCGCAGCCCGAGTGCACAAGAGAACATGTCCATGTAATCAGGTTTGCATTCAATCACTTATGCAATGAAATGATGCCTAAATGTTTTGGGGGTAAAGATTATTTACATGAAACTAGTCTCATATATTTTGAGCTTAATTAGATAATACATATTGATTCGATAAAGTTTAGACCCCCTATATGGAACATTTAGAACTTTATCTTGGGATAATAATGGTATGGTAATGGTCATGTTAGTGAATAATTGAGGAAAAATCTGGAAAC
>JAOTRN010000002.1:12473504-12493003 GCA_028566695.1 Bagroides melapterus
TTCAAATTCAAATTTTATTTGTCACATATATAAACATACACAGTATGATGTAGTGAAATGTTTTACAACTGTTCCTTATAGTAAAACAGAAGTATATACAATAAAATGTAGGTACAATAAAGATAAATGTAAAATAAACATAATTCTGTAAATGTAGATGTAAATGAAGATAAAATAAAGATGAATAAAAAACCAGTGTACAATGTACAATGAGCAATGAATGGGATGGAATATGGATAAGTATGTTATATATAATTTAGAATTACTAATTTATATTTCGAAGATGACCCACAGAGCGCATCAGAAATTACAAAAAGCATAGGAAAGATGATTGTGAGGGACCTCCAGCCAATCTCAGTTGTAGAAGGCAGAGGATTTATTGCCCTTGTCAAGACTCTATTTACGTTACCAAATCCCTAGCCAAAAAAGCTGATGGTGGGTATATATGCTGACTGTAAAGCCAAAGTAATAGCAACATTACAACATGCAAACCATGTGATTCTCACTATAATCACATAAAAGCAATGGAAGGTGGCAGAACATAAACTGATTATTTCAGTTAAAACCAGGTGGACTTCAGCTTTCTATATGATGGAGAGGCTACATGAACAAATAGATCCATTTACCACAGCCCTCTGTCTACTTTAGAAGTGACCTGTGCTTTACAAACGAAGAGCGGTCTGTTATTTAACTGAACACCAAGGCCTTGAAACCTTTTGATGAGGCAACACGTCAAGCATCAGTAGAAAAACACATTTCTATCTAAAAAGGTCAGAGCAACTGATGCCACTGAGCGTCATGGCAGCTGTTTTGCCAACATCCCTAATGCAACCGTATAAAGTTATGAGAAAAGAATCTTTCGACTTTTTTTTTTACCTATCAAATCTAACAAACAATAAATCTCAACAAAACACTAAAAACAATAATTCAAAACTCGGCTAATTCGTTATAAACACATGCAATGCAAGTAACACGTTTAATTTACTCATGTATTCTGTTAGAACATAGATGAATCACCTGAATGCTTCATCCAGCTGATGAGTTTAGCAAGATCCTGAGAGTCTGTTCTGCTCAGTATCTGTAGTATACTACTCTTAGCCTCTCTAAAATTCATTTTAGGTGACTGATTTTATTTGGTGGTTGAAATCCAACCCAACGAAGCAGTTTGAGAAAAGCATGTACAAGAAGGTACTTCCAATTAGGGAGGAGCTTCCATTCGTCTTATTTTTAAGGTGCTTCGTGCCCTATAATTTATCCTTGTTAATATCTAATGCTTTGTTAACGTCTGTCCATTACTATAAATTGCAATCAGAAGCATAAATGTTCATACAAATAGTTCGATGATTAGAAAAGTACATAGAAGTTGGTTAATATGCAACTGGTATTAAATCTTCCGTATGTTAGGGTCACCTTAAAATGTGTACGGCGCGTGCTCACTGTTCCCAACAGTGGGATTTTATATTTTATATATATAATAATATATATATTATTGTTCGCCTCTAAACCATGCGCTGTACTATTATTTTGTTCTGATTCTGGATCAGTTATAACGTTACTGTTTCTTATTCTAGTTCTCAATCTAGTAGCTAGGGTGAAAGCCCGATCCACATCAACACAAATATGACGACATCCGGTCTGTAACCCGGATGTAGAAAGGTTTTATGGGAGTTTTTGGGTGAGATGACGTTTATCTGCTTTCCTTGGAACAGCTGTATTGAAGGTAATAAGATTCGAATAGAAATATTTCACATGAATGCAGTTTTCACTGTTTAATAACACATCACTAGTTTTATTAATTAGTAGTTTATTCCTAAGAGACTGTATTGTTTGCGTTAGTTTGTGTTTTCGGCTATCGCGTCGAACAAGCTAGCCGTGAAAATCACATCTAACTGGTTAGCGTTGGTTTGTTGCATGTGATGGTGTATTTAAATAAAACTTCGGATGCACTATATGTGCCGCTTTCAGTGCAGTTTACAGACAGTTAACTGTTTTATTAAGTTGTACCTCACGTGGGCTTTTCTTTAGACGTAAAAAAATCTCTGGTTTGGTTTTTTGGATGTTCTGGTCAGAAGTGATGGTATACACAACAGGAAAGAACACAAATAATTGTTGAGTGTCTACAAATAGTCAGAGAAAAGCCACACACTGTTCTCGGTTGCTAGTTCAGTGGGTTTCAAACAATGATCGATGATTGTATTGTTTTCCCTTCATTATGTATTTTAATTATATTAGCCAATATCATGATTAAAATGTATGTTCGTGTTTATTTGAATACAGATTGGAAATTACCACTTCGTCTTCTTGACCGGGCCCTTGGCTCCCCTATCGCCTGAAACTGAATACAGTGAGCGGTTTAAGAAGTCCTGTGGGGAATCCCCCACCTTACTGAAGAGCTCCCGTTCTCCTAACAGGTATGTGGGATATGGCTTTACTCATAACTACATTTATAAAGTTACAAGCACTACAGAAGTGCATGAAATTAATAGATTCTGTCCTTTTTTAGGCCGCTACCTATTTAAACTGCAAACATGGTGTTAGCTGACTTGGGGAGGAAGATAACAGCAGCATTGCGCTCTCTTAGCAATGCCACCATCATCAACGAAGAGGTAGTGCAGACATTTCCACCAGCATCTTAAAAATATGTGAAGCAAAGAGTTACATTCTCCAGTATTTGTGTATGTGACAACAACAGGCTTTGTAAACAGCTTTTCCGAGAGGCTGTTTGTCTTACTCGGAGCATTGATTTTCCCTTTTCCACAGGTTTTAAATGCTATGCTAAAAGAGGTCTGTGCTGCCCTGCTAGAAGCTGATGTGAACATCAAACTGGTGAAACAGCTCAGAGAAAATGTCAAGTATGTATGACTAGATAGATAGATATACTTTATGTCTATAGTATCTACCTTATATCGATATAGATAGAGATACTTTACTGATCCCAGAGGAAATTCAAGACACAGACAGAGCTACTCTACAGGCTGCCACTTGTGTCTGCACCAGAAGTATCTTTTAATATATGAAGTGTCTGCTTCCTTCAGTGATAATTTTAAACTCTTCTCAGGGCAGCCATTGACCTTGAGGAAATGGCCTCTGGGCTGAATAAGCGGCGAATGATCCAGCATGCTGTTTTCAAGGAGCTTGTCAAGGTTTGTTTACTCTTATTGAACAGTGGCATAATGTAATTATAAAACACTGTGATGTACTGTTACAGGAAAATAATCAACAACAGGGTAGTGTGATGTCAAGGACTATTACCACCACTTAATAGTTCTGAAGTGTTTAATATAATATAAACCTTATGTCCAGCTCTACTCTCATAGGTGATTTGCTAGAAACTGAAGCACCACCTTTTGATTTGAGAATAACAATGCTGTAATCCAAGACTTTTGTAATAAAAGTCTGTATTAATTGCTTCATCATTTTGCACTCCACTAAAACATTTTTAGACAGAAGATTTAAGATTTTTAATAAAAAACAAACACTTCTTTTTATAGCTGGTGGACCCTGGTGTAAAATCATGGACACCTACAAAAGGAAAGAACAACATCATCATGTTTGTTGGCCTTCAGGGGAGTGGAAAAACCACAACATGTACTAAGGTAAGCCATTGGTGTAATGCCTCGAAATGACTGAGGTTCTATCTAAATTTCTGGTAATGTATGCTTTTTTTAAAGACAGTCCAATACAGTTTCTTAAAGTTATGGCTGTTAAACTCTCAGAATTAAACCAGAAAACAGTTGAATTTGACTAACAACTAGATTGTTTGTAACTTTTTTTTTTTAAATAACTACTTAGTTGGCATATTACTACCAAAGAAAAGGATGGAAAACATGCTTGATCTGTGCTGACACTTTTAGAGCAGGTGAGGTTTGCTGATTTTCACATTGATTGTAGAGCAGAATTAACTGTGAAATTACTGTAAATGAAAGTAAAATGTTTTTTTTTTTTCCCCCAAATAAGGTGCCTTCGATCAGCTAAAGCAAAATGCAACAAAAGCTAGAATCCCCTTTTATGGAAGGTAATGGTTTTTGACTGTTTTTCTGTAACGTGCATGATTCAGAACAAAGAACATGAATGCTTTACAATTTAGAAACTCTGTGAATTAAGTTACACAGAAATGGATCCAGTCATAATAGCTTCTGAGGGAGTCGAAAAATTCAAGTCAGAAAACTTTGAAATCATCATTGTTGACACCAGCGGTCGACATAAGCAAGAAGATTCACTGTTTGAAGAAATGCTGCAGGTTTCAAATGCTGTGGTAAGTATGATGCAATCTGTTTCGAACAAATCAGTTCATTAGTAGTAACAATTAAAGCAGCATGCTAAAATGGTTTTGCTCTCCGTTTCCTGCTGTTGTGATTTTCACAGCAACCTGACAACATTGTGTACGTGATGGATGCGTCCATTGGTCAGGCTTGTGAGGCTCAGGCTAAAGCCTTCAAAGACAAGGTAGATGTGGCCTCTGTCATCGTTACTAAGCTGGATGGCCATGCTAAAGGTGGTGGTGCTCTCAGTGCGTAAGTACATAGCTACAGTTATTAGTTAAAAAATATGATTTTAATATGAATCACAAGAAATGATTATCACAGCTGTATTACTTGAAACCTAATTTTTGCTATAAATTGTATATGTCTAGCGTTGCTGCCACAAAGAGTCCTATCATTTTCATTGGCACAGGAGAACACATTGATGATTTTGAGCCTTTTAAAACTCAGCCTTTCATAAGCAAACTGCTTGGTATGTTTGGTGGTCCCTCTTCGTCCTATATGTTTTATTTCAGTTAACTTTTTTGTTAGGTTATTTTATTTCACATTGCTTTGCTCTTGGCTTTACAGGCATGGGAGACATTGAGGGACTGATAGATAAAGTCAATGAGCTCAAACTTGATGATAATGAGGAGCTAATTGACAAGCTTAAACATGGTAAGATTTCAATTCTGTGATGTATAATATTACACTGGAACCCACAGTTTAGAATAAGTGACTGTGGATAGGTTAAATGTATTGTTTGCTGCAGTGCTAATCTGTTATTCCTGTTCTCTCTTTTCATAGGTCAGTTCACACTCAGGGACATGTATGAGCAGTTCCAGAACATCATGAAGATGGGACCTTTTGGACAAATCATGGTACAGTGAACACAATATACCTATATTCACAAAATAAATCTAACTGAATTTGCATAATTTCTCTGAAGCTGAACATCAATGTTTTCCTGTTATACTTAGGGTATGATTCCAGGTTTTGGAACAGACTTCATGAGTAAAGGCAATGAACAGGAGTCTATGGCCAGGTTAAAGAAACTCATGACCATAATGGACAGTATGAATGACCAAGGTATTTTTTTTTTTAAACAATCCTCAAAGATAATTTAGTGTTTGATGACCAGTAGAAGAAGAATAATAATAAGTATAATAACTGAAGACTGCATCAGAATAAGAAATAAAACACTTGGGATGTGGTTCTCTGCCCTGAAGACTTTCATTTGGTGGAATACTTGGTAACAGCTCGAAACTGCAATATTTGAATTTGTTTATTACTAGGTTTAGGTTATGTAGCATGAACCCCCATACCAGTCAGTGTAAATCAGCTGTTACTACAGATACCATAAAGTGTTTGACAAACACATTAATATAAACTCTGTTTCGAATGATAACAGGCTTTGTTGTCAGAGCTTGCTGTTTTACACAGTTGATCAAACTTCTAATGAATATAATTTGAGACATCACAGGTGTTATTAAAAATGTTATTAAATAGTTGTTCACTCATTGCAGAACTGGACAACAAAGACGGTGCGAAATTGTTCAGTAAGCAGCCGAACCGGGTTCAGAGGGTGGCACGGGGTGCCGGTGTAGCCACCAGAGACGTGCAGGAACTGCTAACCCAGTATACAAAGTTTGCCCAGATGGTCAAGAAAATGGGTGGAATTAAAGGCTTATTTAAAGGTACGCTTCATTTGATGTATATTATTTCTTACATTCACACAAATGATTTTGTTAGCAACTTGCTCACAGTTATAACGTCAGTTATGGATATTTTGCAAATGTGTTGTGTGGTGTCACATTTGGTTTACAGGAGGAGACATGTCCAAGAATGTTAACCCATCTCAGATGGCCAAACTGAACCAACAGATGGCAAAGATGATGGATCCCAGAGTGCTGCACCATATGGGTATGACTGAGGGCATTTGTCTCAGAAAAATCATCTTAACATTTCAGTATAATTTTTTTTTACAGTTTAGTTATGTGTTGTACTTGCCTTTGGGTGATAAATGATTTTGTGTTGTATTTTTTGTGTAGGTGGCATGGCAGGTCTTCAGTCGATGATGAGGCAGTTTCAGCAAGGGGCTGCTGGAAACATGAAAGGAATGATGGGATTCAACAATATGTGAATGCTATAGCCTTAAATAAAATATGGAAATCATACTGATGGATTTTAAAGAAGCAAACCTTAACTGGGGGAAGGTTTTCTTTTTTGCCTCAGATAATAGTCATTCATAAAACCGTGTAAAATATTCAGAGACTTGAGTATTTATAAAGCTAAGATTTTCTGGAGAAAGCATTCACTAATCAGACTGTTTCACTTTAAAGTTTGATCAGTGAAATCTAAGTAGTTTTAAAGCATTTGACTACATTTAAAGCCAAAATCCTGTAATAAGTAAATCATTTTTTCTTTGTTTTGCTGAGTTAAATGAGTGTGGTATTTCAGTTTTAATTAACATTATCTAGTTATGTCTCTTTTTTTTAGACTGAAAGGAAAGGTGAAATATTTAAAGGAGTCACATGGGAGTACCACACAACACACTCATACACATTCATCCTTTTTAAAACATTGCTAGTAATTGCTGCTGTCATTGTGTATGAATCTCATAGAAACTCAAGGAAAATAGATTTTGTGATTTTGTTCCTCCTTTTGTGATTAAAATGTTTACAGTGTGGGGGGAGTATAAGAGATCATGGTTTATTGTCCCTTTTTCCTGGAATCGCCCTAGAAGAACTTTGGCTTTGTATGCGAGACAAAAAAAACTGTAGTGTAAGACATGTCTGTGACAATATTTTGTCTTAATACAATAAATTTATATAGCAACATTTTAATTGATGTTAATTAATTTTTCCTAGTTCATCCCTCTCAGTTTGATTTAAGGAGTTGCTGTCTCTAATGGACATTTAGACAAATTCTCTAGAAAAACATTACAGAGATACTATCTCTAATACACACCCATATTCTTTCTTAAAAAGGGAAAAATGAATGGGATTCTGATAGGTCTGTAGCTACGCAAGCTGTTATGTAGTGTGTGTGCTGATGCCTTTTTATCACAGCCAGCATTTCAGCAATTTGTGCTATAGTAGCGGGATAGGATCAGCATATCAACTTTGAGAACTAACTTCGCTTGCTGCCTGATATATCCCACCTCTCGTCGTGTCATTGCATCGAGACAATATAAGTTATGCACTCAGTGTCAGTACTGTGTATGCATGCATGGTGCAAGGCTTACGACCGGTGCCCATTTCACGGTGTAATTATGAATGTTTGTACTGAATAAGGTAAGTAATAAGCGTTGTAAATGCGCTGGAAACGAAGGGGTTAACCAGGTGTGACCGTGAGCGTGGCAGCAGTATTTTATTTATATATTTAATTTTTGAAATTTTTTATGTTTTTATTATTATTTCTATACTTGATACAAAAAACACAAACGACATATTACTAAGATTGCTAACGACATTAAAAAGAACATTCCGTCATTTCCGACGTACGTCGGGTGTGATGCAGTACGGCTCTGGTTACGCAATTTGCGTATTCACAATATCTTTTTTTTGCAGAGGAGCTACTGCTGCCACAAAAAAAGAATCAGAATAAAACGACTTAATTTTCGTTAACGAAAGTTGTTTTGTCGGGAAAACGACTTCATGTTGTCATGATCTCTTCATAAGAACACAGCAAAAGCGCAATAATGCAGCAACACGGATTATCGCATGTACTTTTACTTTGATCAGGTACACATGTGATTGATAACTTCCGCATTATTGTCCGACACTTATTAAGGAGGCTGTGATATCTGTACCTTTATCATCAAAGTCGATCGAGTGGCACTACTGCGGTTAATCCAGCCGCTGTTTCTGAAAGCACAGTTAAACTAACCGCACATAAATTGTAGGAGGGGCTTTTAGATACGCGTTAATAGCGTTGAAAGAGGAAAAAGAGCGTCCGCAAGCTCTAGAGGAGAGCTTCACATCACAGAACAATAAATTAATACAAAACGTATACAAAACAGTTGACAGTATTTATGAGAATAGAGGCTTAACGTTTTAATAATACATTACATATTAACAATGGGGTACATGCAGAGATCATGAGGTTAATTAAGTCTTTATCACGAAAAAAATTGTTGGCCTCTAAGGACCTCCGTAGATTCTCATTCTGATTCACAATATCTATTATTATTTTTTTGTGGCAGCAATAGCTCCTCCTCTGCAGCTCTGTAATGACGTGGCAGCGCCCAGTCAGCCATGTTTGATACGTCAGCGCATCGCTACAGTCCGTCCGAGCGCCTCAGACGAACCGCTTTTAGGTAAGTACATTATTTAAATAACTAAACATTGCTTTCATGTAGTACATATATGTTGACTAATTCTAATTTGATCAAGTATTATACTTGTTGTCATAAGTAAAAGTACTGATAAGCTAGATAAAAACGAGTATCGGTTCTGTTTCAGATAGCCTTCTCTTACTCTAATCCGGTTCGCTCGATAGCGAAAATGTCTCGTTAAACGAAGCACGTAGTGATGTGGCAACATAGTTCACGGTGTTTTTACTGAGTACATATATATTTTATGTCTTTATTATCAAATATAAGCTTTGGAGTGCTATCCAAATGAGATGTTTATATTGTGCTTAGCTGTTTAGCGATGTTAATATCGCTAATGTAGCAAGTTAGCAGCGTTGGCATTTCTAATGAATGACCCAATTTTAAACAGAAATTTAAACCCGTCTATTCTTATATAAAGAGCTCAGATTAAGTCTGTTAATATTTACAGTGATAGGCTTGTTTGCTAGTACTGGTTGATTTTTGAAATAGTTTGTGTAGTTTTTTTGGTTTAGAGCCTGTTGATTTTGTAGATTATAACGTTACATTAGCAGCGTAACCTTTTTGTTTATCATATAATGAACTGTGAAAATCGCCTTTAATAAAACAAAAAAAACATCCAACATGATTTTACGGTTGCATCAGAGTTGAAAGTTCTGCTCGGTTGTCCATGTGAAATAACCGGAAGTCCAGTTTATGTTATCCGTCATATTAGATAAGCTCTCTCTTTTCCAGCACAACTTTGTCACAAATTAGATTCATGGGCTTGATATATAGGAATAGCTGCTGTTATGTTGTCATTAGTGTTGTCTTTTTACATTTCTAACTTCAGTCTGACTAGTTCTGTTACAGCTGAATTTATTTTATGTACACTTTCTTCACAGCACATAGATCACATAGGGTGCAATGACAACTTTTCCCGAGTTCATTCAGCAGAACGAAGACCGAGATGGTGTACGTTTCAGCTGGAACGTTTGGCCCTCCAGTCGGCTAGAGGCTACACGAATGGTAGTACCTGTGGCCTCTCTCTTTACCCCACTGAAAGAGCGTCCGGATCTCCCACCTATACAGTATGAACCAGTACTATGTAGCCGTGCCACCTGCCGGGCTGTTCTCAATCCTCTATGGTGAGTTAGGAGTTTGTCGTCATTAACATGACTACTTAATGAACTGGGTTCTCATGTTGAAATCTGTTCACCAGCTGCTAGATGTCTTTAAACATTCATAAGGTATAATGATATGGAAAAACAAAAGTGCCATGGATTCACCCTGTACCATGTATCATGTACCTTCACATACCAGGGACCACAGAGTAACATAAAATATCAAATGACAGTGCATTGTCTGTACTAAAAATGACAAATAGTAAATAACAAAAAATGCAGTTTTACTTTCTCTTACCAAAAAAAAAAAACAACAAAACTAAACAGTGTTAATATTAGCATTGTCTTCTCTCAAATTTAGCCAAGTGGATTACAGAGCAAAACTGTGGGCTTGCAATTTCTGTTATCAAAGAAACCAGGTAAGAACTTTGATAATGAGCAGTGATTGGATCATTGGTTTATATTTTGGAGGCAGTTGTTGATCAGATTACATCAGATGACACTTAATGTAAATCCATTCTAGTTTCCACCAACCTATGCTGGAATATCAGAGGTGAACCAACCAGCTGAACTTCTTCCACAGTTCTCCACCATTGAATATGTAGTCCAGGTAAATTTGTCTTCTTGACATATAACTTAATACATTTATACATTTAAAAGTTGGCATGCCTTTAACCACAGTAGGGTGTCTGATAGAACTGCTTTAATGACAGCTAGCCTTATACAATGATTTTGAATAATTCTGTAATCACTTACAGTTACATACAAAAATGGCTTAAGTAAACAGTGCCTAGCAACTTTGTTTATATTTTGGATGTCAATACATTTCTGACATACCATGCATATCACAAGCCTAGTGGTGACGACTGCTGAGCGCTGCCTATTCTCAGACTGATGTCATTACTGACATCATTTGCTTTTTAAATAGCAACTTTAGGAGGCTTCACCCCTATTGTCATGACACTTTTTTTTCAAACACTATTTGCATCACTGGCGAGTACATAACTTATGGCAGAGCTGAGAGCCCTTTTATTGTAATACTATTTTAGACTTTTAGTACTAACATTCTTTTACTACTGTATGATTGACTATTGTGTTTTTAGATAAGTAGAATTTATTTTTTGTATCCACAGAGAGGTCCTCAGATGCCCCTGAACTTTCTGTATGTGGTAGACACATGCATGGAAGATGAGGACCTGCAGGCTCTGAAGGAATCTCTACAGATGTCTCTGAGTCTACTACCCCCCACAGCCTTAGTGGGTCTCATCACATTTGGCCGGATGGTGCATGTTCATGAGCTCGGCTGTGAGGGCATTTCGAAAAGCTATGTTTTCAGAGGAACTAAAGACCTCAGTGCCAAGCAGCTACAGGTAAATGCTTCTATATTTCTATAAAGGTATAAATTTATTTGTTTGTTTGATATTAGTTTTAGAAATTTATCTTAATTTATTCTTACTTAAAGAGTATTTAATGTCTTCATTTATCTAAACCAGTAACTCTACATCACTGAACATTTGTTTCAGAATACCTGGACTAGGAGAATAGAATTTCTGAAATTTTTTTTAATCAACAATACAGGCCATCAGTTTTAGATTTAGGGTTTAGTGATATGTAAACTTTGGTAAACGGTTTTCTGAATCAAACTGTGCGCAGGAAATGCTTGGTCTGAGCAAACCAACTGTGGCTCAAGCTAGTCGTGGACCTCAACAACCTCAAGCTCCCCCTCCTAACAGGTATCAAATTTGTGATTAGGTGGAAAATATTCATTATTTATTTATTTAATTGTCACATAAATCAAAGAATAATTTCTGTGATAGTCCAAGTTTGGATCTTGTTTTAGTAGACTAAGGCTATATCGATGGTATAAAATATGTGTAGTTGTATGGTGTACAGTTATATGGTGTACAATTATATATACCTGTTGTGCTCAGATTCCTACAGCCAGTGCAAAAGATTGATATGAACTTGACTGATCTTCTGGGAGAGCTGCAGAAAGACCCTTGGCCTGTCACCCAGGGTAAACGGCCCCTCAGATCTTTAGGAGTGGCACTGTCTATTGCTGTTGGGCTGTTAGAGGTAAGTGTCATTTTGTAGCGCTGTTAGAACTGTTCATATAAATCTAGTGCAAAATAATAGAGTGATGTCTGTATTGTAAAAAATTGTCACAATGTACAATATCGTGTGTGTATATATACAGTATGTATATAAACTGACAGAATGAGCTAATGTGTTCAAAAACTTGTATATGATTATAAAGAAGCTTTAATTTGTTACATATACATTGCAGTATAGTGGTATTATGTTCATCGGCTGGGGTCATAGTGCAGGGTCAGCCATGAGACAACTTGAAACATTTTTAGACACCATAAAGGTCCAAGGTCCTTGAAATTTAGAGGCTTGTGTTTGAAAATGAAGGATTAATTTAGCAATATTTAAATGTATTATTTGGCATTATGAGTAACTGTTTTTGACATCTGTATGTGTTTTTTTTTTTTTTTCTTGTTTATAGTGCACCTTCCCCAACACAGGGGCTCGTATAATGACGTTTATTGGTGGCCCAGCCACCCAGGGCCCAGGCATGGTGGTTGGAGATGAGCTGAAGACACCCATTCGCTCCTGGCATGACATAGAGAAAGACAATGCAAAATTCATGAAAAAAGCCACAAAAGTGAGTTACTTGTATCAGTATTTGGGAAAGACCTGTAGCTATTATCATTGTTGGTGTTAACAAAATACTGAGTTTCCTGTGGATGAGACTGAATTGAGAGCGTAACATGCCATTATATCCATGCAGCACTATGAAGCCTTGGCAAACCGAGCAGCAGCCAATGGTCACATCATTGACATTTATGCCTGTGCCCTGGACCAGACAGGATTGGCAGAGATGAAATGTTGCACTAACTACACAGGGTGAGGGTACAGCGTATAACAATTATGATTGGACTGAGTAGGTCTGTTATAACTCGCAGTAAACTGGTGGAGTTTTACAGATGTTTTGAATTTTCCAAATAATAATAATAAAATAATTTGTCACAGCTGCCCATATTACAAATGTCCATGAATTTAATTCTTCAATATTCTTGCACCTGAAATGCTTCCTGGAGTTGAGTTGAGTTTTATGAAAATGTATGAATCACTCTTTTGATACAGGGGTTATATGGTGATGGCAGACTCCTTCAACACCTCATTGTTCAAGCAAACTTTCCAGAGGGTTTTCAATAAGGACATTCAAGGATCTTTTAAAATGGCCTTTGCAGGAACTCTAGAAATTAAGGTAGTTAATCATTTAAACAGTTTTTCCATATCTTATTGAAGTAGTCAGCATGCCTAATAACCATTCATATTTCAGACATCAAGAGAAATTAAGATATCCGGAGCAATTGGACCATGTGTCTCTCTGAATGCCAAGGGACCTTGCGTGTCAGAAAATGTGAGTTGGACTTCAGTCATATATAAAATGTTTAATGTATGTATATGTGTGTTTGCCTTCCTTGTGATATCGGATCACTTCTGACCTCTGGTTAATTATTTCAGGAAATAGGAACAGGCGGTACCTGCCAGTGGAAGATCTGTGGTCTGGACCCGAACACAACACTGGCAGTTTACTTTGAAGTTGTCAATCAGGTGTGTGTACATTCTTATTTTTCTGTAAGATGGCAAATTAAGAAATGACAGGTTATTCCTGACAAGTTGGAGCTAGAGCTATACATGAAATTAGATGCCTTTGAGTACATTTTAAAATAAGATGATATGAGAAATTTGAAGACAGTATGGTTATTTTGTCATTACATGTGTAGTTACGTTCGTCCACTAGAGGGCAGATCTGATCAGGAAACAAGATACACTGAGTACCAAATTATCTTCTAGGTAATTCCTTCAGATCTCACAGTATGACAAAATGGGTTTCCATTTTAAGTAAAACTTATTTACTGAGAACTTTAGTGTAAATTTGACCTTTTTAGAGCCTGTTGCTGGCAGAGGGGTAGAGGATTTCCAACATTCTCCTATAAGCAGGGAGAGAAGTAAAAGCTATGGGGGAAATAAATGATTCTTATAAATAGGGCCCAGAATTGATGGTGATGTGATTAGTGATTACCTTGTTAAAGATCCTTAGAGTAGAAAGCACTACAGGATTGAGTACACTACAGGATAGTAAGATGATAGGCTTTAATGGGTAAAGAAGAGTATACTAAAGCTTGAAGAGATGAAGAGTGACATCATTGTGATTCAATTAAAAACCAATTTGTTTCAGGGCAATGAAACCAGTATAGTATCTTTTATATGTTAGATGCCCAGTAATAATTATTAAAACTTGGAAGACCCAATCCACCTACTTCACGCCTCCTCTGGAGGATATGTTTGACCCTCTGCATTTTGTTTTCCCAGATAAAGGAGGATATAGACTGATTAAAGAGAAAAAAGACTTGGGCAAAAAACTAATACAGATTTAAACAGATAAAGAAACTTTAATTTTTTCATTTAGAATATATATTCTTCTATCTAATATTCTCCAACTCAGCCACATCTCTTTTAACAAAGGTTTATAGTCGGCTTTGAACAAGGAAGAAAAAGAGTGTAGCATTTGTAGCATTTAGCAGACACCCTTATCCAGAGCGACTTCCATTCATATCTCATTTTTTTTAATACAACTGAGCAACTGAGGGCCTTGCTCAGGGGCCAAGCAGTGGTAGCTTGGTGGAGCGGGATTCAAACTCACAACCTTCCGATTGGTAGACCAACACCTTAACCACTAGGCTACCACATCCCATGTGTCATATTTATTCCAAGATACTTAAAGCCTTCAGGAGATAAACGAAAAGGCAGTAATTCCTGTTAGATAACTCGAAAAAGTCCCAAACCGATCCAACAGTGAAATAATAGTGGGGCAGCTAATTATGGGATCACTAACATGAAGCAAAAGGTCATCTGCATACAGAGACAAGTGATGTTCGACAATCCCCCTTTTAATTCCTTGAAGCAACGTGGTTATTTTCAGTGCTGCCAATAAAAGTTCAATTGAAATAGTAAAGAGAATTGGGGATAGTGAGCATCCTTGACGAGTACCTCTTCTTAGTGAAAAGTAATCAGACTGAGAATAATTGGTTTGAGTGGATGCCAAAGGTGAGTGATAGAGAAGTTTAACCCAAGATACACACGTCTTGCCAAAACCAAATTTTTTCAAAGCTGAAAACAGATATGATCACGCCTTCTCCGTGTCCAAAGATACAATTATTTCAGGTCTTGAGGAAGGATCAGATGAGTACATTGTTGGCTAGTCTATGTATATTAGAAAAAGAGTGATGATTCTTGATGAATCCTGTTTGATCATCTGAAATTATTGTAGGGAGGACAAGTTCTAAGTGTCAGGCTAGCACCTTAGCTAAAATTTTTATCTCAGCATTTATAAGAGAAATAAGATGGTATGATCCATACTGAGTAGGGTCTTTGTTTTTTTTAAGAAGTAAAATAGCTACTTGTGAGAGTTGTTGGCAAGGATCCAGATTCCTGACAGTCAAACATTTCAAGCAGAAAGTTTTTCCCTTGAATTACTTATAAAATTCAATAGGGTTGCCATCTGGGCCTGGAGATCTGCCACTTTTCATCGCTATGTTGGCCCTACTAATCCCTCCCTGCTTGAGATCTTGCTCTAAATCCTCCACCTCCTCCACTTGTAGGGTTGGAGTATCCAGGTTTTCTTAGAAATGTTTCATGTCTGTTGTATCTGAAGGGAATTCTGTAGTGTATAGCTCTGTATAAAATGTGGGGAAAATATTGTTAATTTCTTTTGGATAACTTGTTAAAGTTTGTCTGGAGTAGCTTATTTGAGAAATAAGACGAGAGGCAGCTTGACGTTTCAGCTTGTGATCCAAAAGCTGGTTAGATTTGTCCCTGTACTCATAGAAAAAACTGCATGTCTTAAATATTAATTGTTCTGCATGTGTTTTAGATAAGAGATTATATTTAGTCTGTAATTCAACCCTTTTTTTTATAATTAAGCTGTTGGTTAACTCCATGCTTAAACCAGAAGTCCAGAATGTAGCACCTTTTTGTATCGTTTTATGTGGAGATATTTGGCTATATTTGTTTAAGCCTGTGCACAGTAATTAATTTTAAGTCTAATTTCATGCAATTCATATTGTCATGCACGGTGATAACCTACAATAATATCACATCTGTATACCCAGAATAGGTGAGATGTTCTAGTAAAGAACTTTGAAAATTTGCTGAAAAGCAAATACTTGGCCTCTATCCCCGTTAAAGTCTGTGTCAACCCACCACACTAGACTTCAGCGTTTACCACTGTTATTTTATAGACAAAATAAGTTGATCTGTTACCAGATTTGGTTTAAGTGACTCCATTGTTTACGTCTGGGACGTAGAGTTGATTCACAGGTTGAGGGTGGAGGTGAACAGTACAAGCCAGGTAGCTATAGCAGAGGCAGGTTGAGGGCTCTTGCTTTCTGTCAGAGTCTCATAGAAGCAGATGGTGATGTATGGCAGCCAGCAAATGAGCAGACACACTAACTGAGTCACATGATCTGTGTATGTCAATAATCATTGAAACAAACTGTGCAACTCTTAATCAGTGGCATTATATATTACCTGACCATGCAAAGCATTCAGACAATGATCAATCTCCACCATTAAATCATCATTTTCCAGTAATCTTGTCTCGGCTCTCATGTAGCTTACCTGTGGTTGTTACCATGACAATGGAGCTCTTGAAATAATTATTGGCAGGCACATAAAAACAATGGTGTTCGTTGCAAACAAATGTCCCTCGTCGTACTTGATTCCTGGCTATATACACTGGCTATATTCCTGGTTCTGTGGTCATTGAATATTCGTGGATATTTAATAGCAAAGCAGATCTCTGTGAACCTGTCAATGGTGGCCCAGGTAAGTGGAGGCCAACTGGAGCAGCAGGAACAGAAAGTGCCATATCACTCAGGCTGAAACTAAGCGTCAGGGTCCATGTCTCAGTCTTCAGGTTCTTTTCAGACAGCAGCAGGAGAAGTAGTACAGTGTTCCCACAATGCAAACACAAACAGGAACAAATCATCAGTCCTGCATATGCCACCTCTATCCACTGCATCCTGCTAAACTAGAAGATACTCCCTCTTGTTGAAGTCACAGATGTTTGAAGAGCTCAGTTGCCATTGTGTTCAACTTCTCCAAAGAATCATGTTTAACAATCAAGTTATCCCACATGTCGTCAAACATGTTGTCTCCAACACTGCAAACTTTACGTGGCATAATCATGTGAACATCACCAAGTTTTCAACATTTAAAGAGGAGCGCTTCAGTGGACACAGGCTGTTGCAAGTGATTGGAGTTAGGTTGTTCTGTAAACAAGAAGCTCCGGATTTAATATCCTCTTACTGCTGTATCTACTGACTGACAAGTTAATGAGCCTTCCTGCACAAAAGTGTTGTTAAGGTAATTGGTAATAATCATGACTCTAAAGCGGTTTAAGTCGTAATCATAAATTATAGTTGTGCAGAATTCTCAAAGCTTACAACTTATTTCTAGTTATATTCTGTTTGTCTCTTTTGTATGTATTTTTTAATGTAATTTCTTTTAAATATTCTTTCTCAATACCTTATTGACTGCTGATTTTGTAATCATCATACATCATAATCAGCAAACTAAAACTGCATTTGGCAGTGTTGTGGTAGCAGTACAGTGGTGTAAATGAAACACTGGCATTGCTGAGAGTAGGCCTCCTGATCACCGGCACTGATTCGTTTACTGTTGAGTGTCGTCATTGATCAAAAAGAAGTTAGATCTTCTATAGGCCTTTGAAATCTGTATTCATCCTCTGTTGCGGGATCATTTTGGAGTGATGGATTTAGACCTGATAAATAATATTTAGAGCATTGACCGCTAATATAGTGTTATCAGAGTGTTTTGTGGTCTAATTTATTCTGAGTGATTATATCTATGGATAACCTAGACTTTGCATCACACCTAATATCAAGGTCATGTTGTAGAATATGTTTTTATCTTGTTTTGCAGCACAATGCTCCAATCCCCCAGGGAGGTCGAGGGGCCATACAATACGTGACGCAATACCAGCACTCCAGTGGACAGAGACGCATCAGAGTCACTACCGTCGCCAGGAAGTTAGTTCCTCTTTTAGTGTTTGTTGATTTAATTCAGTTAAGCTAAAGATATAGAAAAATAATGTTGTTTTTTTGCCACTATTACTTTGTTTGTTAGTTGTACCTTTAGCAGTACGGTATTCTGTCTAAAAATATCTTGGGACAAAGGGCTTGTAATCATTGACCTTCCTGTCCCAGCAACCATATTTATTTACTTATTAAAATTTCAGACACATGTAGGTAACTCATCTTACTGATGAATGAGAGTGCAAACGACAATGATGTGGTTTCTCCTTGTCTTTCTCAGCTGGGCAGATGCTCAGACGCAGATTCAGAACATTTCTGCATCATTTGATCAGGAGGCTTCTGCCATCCTTATGGCCCGCCTGGCCGTCTGTAGAGCTGAATCAGAAGAAGGACCAGATGTCCTGCGCTGGCTCGACCGGCAACTTATCCGTCTGGTGAGCAGAGTCAAAATAGACTGCCCATGAATCAGAAAACTTCTAAAGATTTAGAAATAGATTTTACTCTTATTTATATTTTTTTGCAGCTATTTTGAAACCATCCATTACTGTTTTTTGTTTCAGTGTCAGAAATTTGGAGATTACCACAAAGATGATCCTAACTCATTCCGTTTCTCAGAGACCTTCTCTCTGTATCCTCAGGTAAAAATATCAAATTCAAATTCAAATTTTATTTGTCACATACATAAACATACACAGTATTACATGCAGTGAAATGCTTTATAAAAGGTTAAGAGAAGTACAAATAAGAAATAAAGAAAAATGAAAAAATAAAATGAATAATAAAAAAATATACAGATAAAACGAGTAATAAAAAATGTGAAAAATAAAAGTAATAAAAAAAAGATATAGAATATAAAATATAACAAGGAATATGAATATATATATATATCTCATATAACCTGACTCTCACTTTGTCATACATAACCCAGATCTGTCCTGTGGACTGCTGAAGTTTTATGCTGACATTTCTTTTTGTATTATCAGTTTATGTTCCATCTGAGGAGGTCCCCATTCCTCCAAGTATTCAACAACAGTCCTGATGAGAGCTCCTACTACAGACATCATTTCATGAGACAGGATCTGACTCAGTCTCTCATCATGATTCAGCCAATTTTGTATGCCTATTCCTTCAATGGCCCCCCAGAGGTAGTTAAATAGTTATTTATTTTTGTATGCCTTATATATTTCTTATTGTATATTTCGATTTCTTTCTGTGTGTGAGTGTGTGTGTGTGAGAAAATAATAATTGCTATCTCTGCTTCCTGTTCCTGCCAAAGTGTATAATTTTCACAGTTTGCGGTTGTGGCAAAAAAACTCGTATTTAATGGCAGGTTGGGGGATCCACAGTAATGCACAAGGTTTTAAAACATTGCCTGTAATACTGAGGTCTGTTGTGTGTTTGGCATCTGTCCAGCTGTGCCACATGTTGTGCATAGCTTGAAGTTAGGAGAGACAATATGGGGCAACATTATTTTGTAAAATAATGCTGTCAAGATAAATTGTAAATATATTGTCTTATTTGGAATATTTTAAAAGAACATCCACAAAGCAGTCTACATCTGTACCATAACTGTACAAAATAAAAGCAAAAACATTTATACATTTATAAACAATTTTGCCTCATTTGTAGCCGGTGCTATTGGACAGCAGCAGCATTCTGCCAGACCGAATCCTCCTGATGGACACCT
>JAOTRN010000002.1:12578341-12598394 GCA_028566695.1 Bagroides melapterus
ACACGTACACACATACATTATCACTGTTGTGAAGATCTTCCATTAACATAATTATAAACCTTAACCATAGTAATCAGAAGGAAAAGTATGGGCTGTTTTAGTTTTTAAATAAAAGCTGAAGTTTGTGTGAAATTGTCACCACAATACACCTACACTTTTCATTAATTTACAAAAAGGAGACTAATTTCAGGGTAGGACAAAATATATTTATTCTTTCTTAGGGTTTTATTAGTTGGACAAAAAAGGAAGGCAGAGATCTTGTTCACGTTTATTCTATGATAACATTTGACAGTCAATTCTTGTTAAAAATATTCTCATGTCTAACTTCAAACAAAAAAAATACTGTTATATTTGATAGCAGTTTTTTAAGTGACATTCCCAATCCTTTGTTTCTTTAGGTCGTACACAATCTCACTGTAATGGTACTGGTGGAAAAGGTGTAAGACCACGTAAAAAAATTCTCCAAAGGGCTTACCATGTCAGTTTCGTCTGGGTTAATATTCTCCAGCCTGAAGAAGAAGTGTGGAAGTCAGGGAGGGGGAAACAGAGTGAGAGAAAGACAGAAATGAAATGTAGTGAGCTTCCATCAGTTTCCTTTCCTGCACTTGGCAAAATGAGATCACTTCCTAAAGCCAGTAATTGCATTCTGTTGGTTTTTCTGTGTGGTGCAGAAGACACTCCAGCATATGAAAAGTGCCACCAGCCCCTGCTATTATTCCACAATAATGCCCATTCTGCTCAGCACTGACAGTGAACTGTTAAGATATTAATGTTTACTACACTATATGACCACGGGGATCAAATGTTCATATGTGCAGAAAAGAAGCAAAACGTATTAGGACTGAACTGTTTATACCCTTCTGGTACTGAGCATTTTATAAGGTAAAGACAACTTTAATTACAGAGCCCAGTGCCTAGTGAATCACAGATAAGTTCAACTTTTAAATATTTCACTGTGTGTTTTATCTCCCATGTGTAGAAGCCTGGAGTGCAAGCTACAGAAATACACAAGAATATTAAAACCTCAGTCATCTACTTCACCTATTTCAATTTAACATAAACATTTCTCTAACATGCATCAACTAACAAATACATGCTTGTATACAAAGTAAGCATCATGTCTATGTATCTACTGTATGTTAGGAACCTGAGAAATTTCCTGAGAAACTTCAATAATCCTCCTGGTTAGGTATCTTTCTCTTTAGAGAGTAATTCGGACTGCTCCAGACCTTCTCTGGCAGAAAAACAACAACCGCTCATATAATTTACAAAGGCATTACATGGATCACCTCCCATTATAAAGGTACACACTCATTCACACACAGGCCTAGCAGTGACCTGTGAAAATAAGATTTTAATACATGCCCTGCCATTCCCATTCCCAAAGATTCCCAATGATAATGGGATTCTACATACTTGGCCATCAATTACCATTTCTAGAGGGAGGCTGATATGGGTGCTGCATTTCTGCCTTGACAAAGATGTTTGCATAATTAGATTTTGAAGCGTGATCTGGCGTTCAAAGGAATGACAGGAAAAGCATTTTATGCTACTCAATTACTGCAGCCTAGTTGAGTGATATGAGGAATTATCATTAAATCATGAGTGTGTGTGATGTATTAAGTAGAATATACAATACACTTAATATGTAAAAAGCAGGACAGTTAAAAAAAACAACAACAACAAAAACCAACACATGTTCAAGTGATAAGGGTTGAATTATGCCTGCTAAGCATGTTAACCACAAAATTCAAAGTACTGAATTTCATACCCTGAAGTAAAATTATAATGGCTTCTAAGCTGTTATATCTACTAACAGGTGCACGAATCAGCTTTAAGCTTTAAACGGTCCCACTGTTTAAGAAGAGCATTCTCACCTTATAACCACCTGCACCTGCAAACTAGACAAACAGAAAAAGATCATCACATTAATTAGGGCAGTTGAGGCAGGGTGTTAACGGTAAATATCCGCTGAGCTGAAGGACTTGATTGATTTCCTATGCAATGCAACTTTTGACTGACAAGACAGCACTAGGGTGAAGGGACTCTTATGAAATGTCACACCCGTCTGATATATTTCCAAACCAGTCGATATTGGATTTTTCTCTCTTCACCCTTCTCACCCCCGAGTCCATTCATCCAGCATGTCCTGCAACAGCAGGAACAAAGCAGCCTCCCATAGGGCTAACAAGTAAACCCACACCCTGGGTGCAGTTCACAAAGCCCTAAAGCACCAGTACAAAAGGCCTGAAATTTTTAGATTGGTTTGAAACACGGGGTTGAAGTGAAAGGTATGGTAAGACTCTTGTACATTTTACTGCTGCGTCTGGGTCTTTTCTATTACTGCATTCACTTCCATATAAGTTTTAAATAAGATCAAATGTTTAATGGGACAATAAACAACTCAATTATTTGTTCTTTACACTCTACATAATTTGGAGATAAAATGGGTGCTAGAACAGTACATCAGGAGACTGAATTGAGCCCAGTCTCTTCAGTTCATTTAACTTGGATAAATGAGAAGACTATGTGAATGTGAGCAGACACGTATCCAGACCTGATATCGTCAAGCAATGCAAAGCAAAGTGGCCTAATGGGTTGCATGAATCAATAGAATATAAGAACATACTCAAGTGCTGCCTCTTGAAGCTTCTTGGCTCGGAGAAGAGCCTCATCCCGTTCCTCATTAGCTAGCCGCAGTCTGGCCATGACAGCCTGGTCCCTCTCCCTCTGAGCTTTATAAATCTCCTCCACTAATGCTAAGAGAGATGGAGACAAAAAAAATACAGACAGAGTGGAAGAAAGTGGAAGAAAGATATGGGTGGTTATTACTCTTGTATTGCCAAAACCAGCGTTCCAGCTGCACAATAACAAGGCTAAGCTCCTCGGGAAAAAGGTTATTGCTACTGAAACACTGTGGCAGAGGTATTAATAACTATAAGTGAGCCTCATTTTGAGATGGCTGCCGCTGCTCAGGTTTGACACACGTGTGCCCAGAGTAATAAAAATAGCAGCTGTGATATACTCTGCAGTCAGAGTCATGTCCAGGAATGGCATTCTATATGGAAAAATTCAGCATCAAAACACCTTGGTTTACCACTACTTTAAAGGGAGCGCAAGCAATTACATGTGGCTCATGTCAGGAACCATCTTATACTACTCATACAGAGAAGAAGCTCACGGTTAGTGACCAGAAGGCATCAGTACCAGGCTAGTACCCTGAGAAACAGACAGAAATCAATATGTGTCCAAAACTTTTTTAATACAGGATCTGAATTTTTAATATATCTATGTAGCTATTGAATTAACAAATTTTAACAGATGCCCAAATTCTATTATCATTACATATACTGTATATAAAACAATAATAAAAAACACTCTTTTCTGATGTTCATCCTTTGTAGAATTTGAGGTCTAAATAGAAGTAAATTGAACTTTTGTGCCCTGGTTACATTCCTCACGTTATACACTGGCCAACTCCATCCTGTTCCTAAAATAATCACACACTGAGACAGTCTAATCAAATCTAAAAGCGTACAGAATCACTATTTCTAACCACCTTCTGAAGCCCAATGAAAGTAGCAGCGGTATCTATTAACAGCTAATTCCCCTCTATACACTGGCTTAATGATAAACAGGCAGCCTCCAGCTAAGTCATGCCAAAGTTCAGTAAGGAAATCAATATTGTAATTTTGGTAGAATTTGCTCTTTAAACACTGCCTTCCTGAACCATGCAAATGATATTAAAACGAGGATGGCAAATACAAGCATGTTCATGTGATTATTAAATGAACAACAGTTGCCTAATTGTGCTCTATATGTCTTGTGTCTTATCAAAGTATCAAAGTATGATAGGCGGCCCTCTGGATAGTTTAAAAAAAAAAAAAAGGAACCATGAACCGATTTAAATATTTGTTTAGAAAAGATGAAAAGCAAGTAAATTCCATTAAAATAATTTGTGACAAATGTAGTCTGACTTGCTCTGAAAGCTATGTGTGTGCATAACGAATAGATACTGAGATTATTTGGTTTTTCAGGAAATCCAAAACAAAAGCCAACTCTGAAAGAAAGTCACTTTTGTACTAAATCATATACATTAATATATGCCTGGAAAAATCAATTCATAAAAGCGATGGTGTGATTAAAAGTCTCATTCTTCATATTTGTCTTCCTCCATACCTGCTGCTCTCTCACAGGCATGGGCTCCAAGTTTCTCTTCCTGAAGCTGGCTGTCCAATCGCATAGTCTCAAGCTCCTTCTCTTTCAGGGACAGCTTTTCGTGGAGCTAAAAAAACACACACACACACACACACACACACACACACACACACACACACACACAGAGAGAGAGAGCGAGAGAGACAGACACAGTCACCTCATTTCTGGATCGGATATAGTATATAAGTGTTCTGGCAACCGGCAGCATTTTTGCCTGGGTCTCTTAAAAAAGTGAATCCCATACAACCATTCAGATTGTTCCTGTTTGCTCTTTGGTAATTGCAGCACTATCCTCTCTGGCACATTATTTTTCGGCCGATAATAAAAAAGAGGAACTGCTGTGTTGTGGCGATAAATCTGAATTGGAGAGTGATACTTTATAGATTTCTAAATGATAGATTTAACCTCCTGTCAAATATTTTTTCCCAGTTTTTTTTGTCCGAACTCCACAGTTTAAACATGGTGGACAGTGCTGGAACCCACAAAGGGTTCTCTCACATCTCTGCCAGTGAAAACACTCTCAGGACATGTTCCTGCCTCTCTGTCAGGAGTCACAGCTACTTGCAATCCCTGGACATCAATTACAGTTGTGTCAGTGGGCCTCTCCAGTCCGGCCCATTATGGGAGAGTTTCCAGATGAGCAAAGATCGACACAGTGACAGCAGCAGGATACAACAAAGGCCTGCATGACACCTGGCAATCCTGGCAATAAACTGATCTGTGTGTTTAAGTGCACTTAAGTAATCTAAAAACTTAAAAATCGCTAGCCAATGTTATGATGTATTTTCTGGTAGTGATTATATTAGAGTGATTAAAGTTGTTTAACAGTAAGTTTTGATTGTCTAGTTGTTCCTAATACTGTTTCCTCAATCGGTCTACATCCTGTCCTACCTCATCTCCCTCATCTAATGCATGTACATACATGTAAAAGTCCTGTAGAAACAATCTAAACTCAAGCAGTGAATCTACTTTTAAATGCATAGTTTTACCTTCTTATTGAGGTCTCGTAGTGAGTCCAGCTCCTTTAACAGGAACGCAATGTTCTTCTCTTTATCCAGATATGGGACTTGTCTTTTGGTATCATGACTAACTTTGGAATTCCCATTGCCCTTATCTGTAATTCTTCTGAAAAAGACAACAGTTCATTAGAAAAGTGTAATTAAACTCCCATCTGGGCAACAAAAAATGAATCAGTCACATTTTGACATGCAATTATCAAATACACAAGGGATGCAATTTCAAACTTTCAAGAATATTACCGTCTTATTTACTTTTGAGGTATTACGGAAATCATACAGTTGACCTTTAAACTAATATTAAAAGTATCACTGTGGTGTATTGGCAGGTAAATTACATCCCTCTTTTAAACCACAAATTTTATTCAGATCTTATTAAAGAGATACTGAAAATGCAACGTTTCATATACTGATCAAAGAACGTGCACATCGTGGTCTAATTATAGCCACCTCACAATGGACGTGGACTACTGGAAACACATTTTAAGGACAATCTCTTATACTGTGTTAGTTTAAAAAGGTCAGATAGGTGAAGCTAAACATCAATAGCACTGCAACAAGATGCATGAATCCAGAAAGTTAATTATCTGCATTCATGATGTTGCTTCTTGGTCCACCATGTTGAGCAACAGATTCTTAACGAATAAAATGAAGATTCTCAGAGCACTGTACTTGTTTAGTTTCATCTGTCTGTCTGAGTGTATTCGGATTTAATAAAAGGACAATATTCTTGTTCCTCCTGCACAGTGTGCCGACCTGGGTCCTGTAGGCTCAGGTGTCATGCAGGGTGATTTGCTGACAGCCCTGTTGTCTATCTCCTCTTCGTTCAGTCTATGCTGTGTGGGGGTACTTTGGGGAGACAGCATCACCTCCTCTATATTTCTCACTGGGGCTGGTAGGGGTGGTGGCGGTGGTGGAGAGGGCCCAGGCACTGGGTCTTCTCTAGCCCTGGGAGTGTCAGGACCTGAGTAAGAAGTGTATTGTAAAAAGACTGAAAGCTTTATTCAAATAAAACAATTAATTTCCTCTTGATCTCTGTGTAACAGAGCAACTGAATTGATCACACCGATTTGTGAAAAGTGTCACCAATGAAATAGCAAAACTATGCGGAGAGAAACGTTATGCCACAATGTAACACGCAAGACTCTCATTCTCCTGGTTTGAGAAGAAGGTCTGACAGCTGAAAAGCAGCTCTGTTGGTTTTTGGCTGCTTTGCGTCAGCTCTCCGAAAAGGAAACTGGGTCTGGTCATCTTTCATGAGGGAATGTGGTGGGCTAGGCTGAATGACTGGCAGCAAGGGGAAGCATGCTCCTCTGTCAATGTTTCTGTAGCGCTCAGGGCCAGAGTCGCAGGCTAGGAGACAAACACAGAGGCCTGTCTCGCTGGCAGCCTTTCTGAGGATTCGCTTTGTTCGCCTGCTGAGGGGCTGGCCCTCTCGCTTACTCTCTCACCGCTTCTGCACCGAAAGCTCTCCCTATTCACACTCCATCAAAATCACAAGAACAGCCATTAACACATCCAAGTCATTTGCACTCTGTATAATCATTCAGTCATTGTATAATATGATTAAGACTGATGGCAAAATTGGGCAAATGTGATATTTGCAAACAAAATAATAGTAGTGGTAATATTAGTTAATTTCAAAAGAAAAATGCTCAGGGTCAAGTGCTACACAGGGAAAAATGCCTCTCCTGTGATTATAAAATATACATAAATCATTTCAACATCAATGCAATTCAAATTGAGTCGTACTCAAACACTGACAACTTAAAGCGCGTCACTCCTTCAAAAGCACAGTCTAGAAAAAGAGAAAGGGGTAAAAAGGGGGGTGTCATCTGCGTTAATAAATGCAATGTGATGCAGGAGTCACAGCCTTGCAACCACGATGTCCAAAAAGCTCCAGCTTAGCAGCCACAATTATTTAGCAAAAGGTCAGGTTTTGAAGTCGAGATCAGGGAGGTCTGCCTCATAGCTTTGTTGCTAGGGCTCTGGTCTCAGGATTGCCGGAGACAGTTATTAGTATTCTCTGTAAGACTCACCAGTGCAAACACCAAATTCAACCATGAATAATAATGCCAAACACACTTATATAAGCCTTTTGCCACATGGCAAATATGCGACTTCTTGATACATTGTTCTTAACCTGGGTTACTTCTTTAATTTTATTCCCCCACTCTCAAAACGTAGCTGAGCTGCAACCAAGTATAAGTGTTTAAAGTAGCATTTCCTCACAAATGGGAGAACAGGCATTTAATCTAACTGTGGAGAAGACTGAAGTTATTTCCTGTGGGAATTTGCCAAGAAGAAATTCAAAATAAACTGAGTGCTGAGAAATAATCCCATAGTAGTACAAACTGCCATTACATTGCAGTTCTTCTTAACTGACATCCATACTAACATACTAAAAGAATAGGGCAAAACAAGTAATTAATAAATACAATTAAAAACAAAAAACAATTTATAAACAAATAATTATTGCCAAATTGCAACTATTTTTCCAGTCTCTGGTCTGTGTTCTAGTGGTTATTAAAATCTGTGTGGTGAGTAGGAGCTCGAAGTGGTTTAGCAAGAGTCCAAATGTATATTTGAGCAGAGTGTCAGAATAAATTTGCGCATCGGGAGCGTTTGGTGAAGGGTGGGTAAATACATGTGTTGTCATTCCAACCAGTTTATCTAAATAGTGGCTCTGCCATAGTATTATGGCCTAAGCAAAGTTATTAGACGACAGACTGACACAGTGGTTGAAGGTGATTTACGCTTGTAAATAAATGTTTATGCATTGCATGGAACAAGAAGCGAACAAACAAAGAGGCTCTTTTTGAAATCTTGAGCCATTTGTTCAAAACAGACAAACGCTTTAGTAGGAAATCAGAAAAGAAAAAAAAAGAGAGAGACAATAGAATTATGGAGTACTACATTAACTCACAACAGCGTGACCACTTGAGGAATACATAATGCTACTGTATGTAAATGAACATAAAAACTAGTTTTCTCCAATTTACTTATTTATCATGACATTTATGAAAATATTTCATATAGTTTATTTGACAAAATAGTAAAATTATTTTGTAATAATTAAAATCAATTGCTGAATCTTTTGAAAACAAAATACCTTTCAGCTTTTTCTCCGGAGCCGCTGTCTCAAATGTAGCTCGAGAGATATCTGGGCTGGAGCCCAGACCACAGAACCTGAAGACAAGATATCAGCAAAGAGAACAAATAAGACATCACTGGCCTGATATAAAACACAAAGTACCTCTTTTCAGGATATGTTGCACAAGGACAGAGGATGAAGGGTATTGATGAAGTGGACGTTGTTGTGTATGGTTTGATGGACTTGCCCTTGCTTTTCAAAGTCCCGAGCACAGGTAATACATGAGGTAAATATAAGATCTTAGGAGTGAGAGAGCAAGCAAGACAGCTCTGACTCAACAAGGACAGAAGGCGTTCTGCCAGAAGAATACAACATGCTTCCCTTTACTCAAAATACACAATTAAAAAGGGAAACCCGTGTTGTTTACATTTTAAGTCTACACAACAGTTTTTTATATTGAACTACAATGTTTTAAAAAAACGGTTATCGGTACACTGTGAATAAACTTTATCAGTACATCCTGTGATTGTAATTTCTTGACTAGAGGTGCTAGGAAATATATATCTAGCCACTGCCAACAGGTGTTGCTTAAAAAAAAACTGCTTAACAAGCATCATGAAGTCAACAGGTAATATGAGACACACTGTACAAATAAAACTGTATTGTACCTAACTAAATATGGAGGAAAAGCAAATGTACACTGTATAATAATTGCTATAACTCAATATCACACTATATGATGCACGGTAATTTCCCCTATGTGCAGCACACATACATCCTCACAACTGAAATGATTTGTATTCAATTTCAAATATGAACAAACCAAACTAGCAGCTGTTTTTTTTTAAACACTGTAACATCATTTTGGATTTAGAAAACATCTCTGCAAAGATGTTATTACGACAGATGATCACTGGCAGCAATGTACACTGATAAACATTCCCTCATATTAAAAACTCATCCTTAATTGTCGCCTGTGGGTGAAAGCCATTGACAAACAATGTAAAATGAGCAGAGAAGCATCTTTACCCAGATTGTGGTGTGGTCTCTGAACAATGGCGCTTTATAGGGGACGGCAGCCTTTGTTTCAGTTCCTCATTGACTTTGGGATTAGCTGGAAATATATAGAAGGTATGATTAATTTCTGAGAGGGGGGGAAAAAAAACGCTTTTCATCACAGGTACTCAGTCAGGCTCTTTCCATTAGACTTAGAAAGGTTAGTATTAATTATAGCCTGTCAATATGATCTCAGGGGTGCTAGGTGGAAAGCGATCTTTAATAACTCCTAGAGCATAGACAGCACAACAAGACAGGCAGCTTTAATTTGCAGAGTAAAATTGTGCTCCAAGACTTTGCTTTATCCCCTCCACTGTGTACCAGAGCTCTACCTAACAGTTTATGAAGGACTAATGAACGAGGGCAATTAACAAATCGTAATCCCGTCATGCAATCGTTTTAATGCTTTTAGCTATCTGGAAAGTAAACAGACGTTTAATACAGCTCAAGCCATATCAGATCCTTGTTAGGAAGCGCCAATTAAACTTCCGCTTCTAAGGTATAATTAAATGACGGGGGGATAATTTAGTTCCATAAATGCAAGTTAATTCATAAGCAAGCAACAAATAGGCAGGAGGCAATTAGGATCACGGCTGACATTCAGAGATAGAGTCTGTTGCGAGGTGCTGCCACATGCAGCAGTGGGACTGGGCTACCCTCTAGTGGTGAAGCCAAAGACAAAAGACTAATTAGACCTAATGCAAGAGTTCACTAAAGCTTTGTTCTGGATGCACAATCCACCAATATCCAGTACTACCATAAAGCAAACAAACTGAAGGAGAAGATCTTTATGCAATCAGCTGCCAGAAACTAGATTCGAAGACGTGACGCCCTACATCGAGCTTCTCTCTTATTGCTCTCACTAAATGCACTGGCTATACCAACTGCAGTATGTCACTTGTACTGGATATTATTCTAACACTGGTATAAATCAAGTCTAAGTTGGTCTCCTATTTAATGTGAAATAATTTTAAAAAAATGAAAGAGAAAAAAGTTAGACTGCAGAAGACAAGGAAAGAGAGACAGACAGACAGAATAAGGGGGAAGGAGGGGCAGTCTTGGGAGGTTGCATGCTAGACAGGGGGGTGACCCCCAGGGCAGATGCCAGTGGAACGTTATCCCTGCGTTGTAAGCCAGCACACACTGCTCACACACTATTCAGCTCAGACACAGTCAGGCGTGAACGGACAACTGGCTTTTTGTGCGAGACACCACGGGGCTCCATTAATCTCAGTGATAGACTCTGGGCAGGAGCTGGCCCTGTGCACAGGAGTTTCAGACACAGGGGAGGAGGAGAGTTTTCAGCTAGTAGGTATGGCTGAGCAGTCTCATAATCCTTTATCACAAACATGAGAAAGTAGCTTTTGAAAAAAGAACGGAAAAATAAAACCGAGCACACAAACACGACCTTTTGATAGTCTCGCAATTTTCGGTGAGGCACACTGCAAAGACCTCTGAAAAGGGCGCTTTACCAAATGAATTTGGATTGATTCACTGATTGACGCTGTTTCCTCAGAGAATTACCTGGGGGAACTTAATGAAACTGCTATTCTGCAATAAACCAATACTGAGAAATAAAAAAGAGCTCCCTCGTATTTAATGAAAGTATAAACTGAGTCGATTGCTACAGAGGCCTGTTGCCTTTGAAGAGTTTCTGATGGCTTTCCAGATGGTGAATTAGCATCACATCTACATTTCTACATAATCTGTAGCTTCCTCATGACAGATTAATGAGCTATTAGCATTAGCACACACAGAGCATGACTGAAAAGCTCTTTTATAATAATGCTTTTCCACTGTGCTGTTAGTACGCTGGGGTTGTGGTCCAGACTTTCAGTACCACTGCATTCAAAACCAGCTGCATAAGTAACTATTGATATGTTGGTCTATTACACTTAATAGTAATTATGAAGACTTGCATGCCCCAGTATCTTACTATAATGCTTTATGCTATAATGCTAAATTATCTATAGAACACTTTTATATATAGAAAATAATTGTGGCCTACAGGAGGTTATCAAAAAACTATCTAAACTTTTCACATTTGTCCTCTACTGGCTCCCTGTCAGCTTCGTTTTCCTGTCTTGTAGACTTTAAACTAATTGCCTCTGTGGGCTGCTTATTATTCATGTACAATTATTGCAGTGTAATGTCTTTAAATCCTTTTAAATGACCATTCATGAATTGCATTCATTGAAATTGCCTTTGATGTCTGTCAAAGATGAAATTCTTCAAAAAGAAACGCCTAAGTCCAATTACAATCAACCAATACAGGATTTTGCTTTTTGTCTAATATAAACTAAATTTCATTAATTTTTTAAGCTCTTTTTAATACATTTCTACGGCAGAAAAAGTTTCCAGATTCCTCAGGCTGTCATTTGTATTCCAGCTGACTTTATGAATATTAATAACCATGTTATCCTGATTAAATGGGCTTCACACAAAATCCCCATGAATCCACAAGCTCAGGCTTCTCATCTTACCAATTCTTTATGAATTTTGATACGGACATTAATCTGGAGAGAAACTTAAAGCAGGTTTAATTGTACACCGTGTCTGTACTTTCCAACCATAATAGAGACATGATTCGGTAAGGACAAACAGTCGCTTCACAGGGTGTGAATGAGGCACTGCATGAACCGGTCTCATCTTGGATCAAAAACTTATTTTCACCATGTCTCTTATGATCCAAACAGTTTCAATCATTCAGCTACAGTAACAGGACTGTACATCTAACACATTAAAAGAACATCTATATATAACTATCTATAACTCTCCATACATTAGTCAGAAGTGACGATCAAGGAAGAGAATTAGGAAAACAAACAAATCATTCAATACACAGCATTGGTCTGAAGCAGGAAAATGTAATAAAAAAAATAATGACCCATTTAATTTCTATTAGTTTTAATTATACATATCTTTTGAACATCCATGTGTTATTTGCCTTTTTGTTATTTCTCATTTTATTCAACTGCCAAATCTTTTAAAAGAAAATGAGGAACATTCGCCAGCTTGTAATGTAAAAAATGTTCTGGCCGAGTTTATAATTAACTCATTCTGAAATATAGAAGCTGATATGAAATATAAAATTAAAACTTAATTTTAAACCAGTCAATAATGATCAATATTACTCTTATTCAGGTAAATCTTCTGCAGCAGCAAATATTGCTATAATTAACCGCAAGATATTTTTGTAGTCCAATAAAGTAGCAAAGAGAGTATTTTTATAGGTTTAATTATACGCAAAAAAAAATCAAGACCTTCAGAAGTTCATAATGACAAGCTCTAACTTCATGTCCAATGTGTGATTGAGTGTATAGCCCTTTGTTTCCTGGATGATTGAAATATCTAATAGGCAGATTGCGTTCTGTGGCTTGCAGAAACAGTCTTATAGGCCTAAACTCATTCTGAGAGCAGGCGTGGTAGTAATTGAATTGAGATTGGGGGAAAATGAGGAAGCAGTGCTGTCTCAGATCCCCCTGATGGATCCGGCCTCAGTCGCCTCTAACAAGCCGAGATTCGCTGATCCCCAGGCATTAAGAGGGGAGGCACAATGACCTGCCAAATCTAGCAGGATGAGTGCCTCATTTTCCTGAGTTCCAGCTAATTTGGGTGTGGGAAAGCCATGAGCTGTAAGGAGAGGGCAAGATCTTCCAACTCCTGTCTTCGCTCAACAGTATGACTGCCTCAGGGTGTGTTTTCATATTCATTTCTTTCATATTAAACAAACCAGTCCAATAGTTCTATATTTTAGAATAAATTGCAGCACCACATGAGAAAAAGACTGCACTCTAAATAACTACACTGAAAATAACAAACAGCAAAAAACAAAACAAGAGAAAACTGCATAAGAGAAGCAGTGATAAGCAAAGAAATATTCTTGTATGGCATCAAATCATTGAAAAGCCTTTTTTTTTTAAATGAACATTCCATTTACAGATCAACCAAACTAAACTGAATAAAACAAACAATAATTTAGCAGTTTTAGGAATTAGAATAAAAGAAATAATAAATATGATTTTTATAAAATTGTATAAATATGATTTAAAAAAAAAAGGAAATACATATTTTATTATGTGAAAAAAAATGGAGTGCTCTGGATAACCAGATGTTGAAAAGTAAGATATAATACAGAAGAGAAATTAGTATTCCTAAATTAAGCAACATGGTATTAATTGATGGGTTTATTAGTACTGAATAATCTACATGTAATTTATCTAATATTTGTAGCTTGAAACACAAAGTTGTTTCAGACAGAGCACTTTGACAAATACTGTTTCTATATATTTCTATTATGTCAATAGTGAATATTTTTAGAGACTCTGTACTTTGCTGAAGGTAACCTCAAAATTGGCTCGGTAAATACTGGCTAAGCTGAGATTTGCATTGGCTAACATTTGGGAGGGAGAGAGAGAAGTTATTTGAAGATGAGCTTAATGCAGTGAGTAAAAGGAGAAAACAGGAGGGAGAAAGATTTCGTTCATATTTCAAGGGAATATACTGTAACATTATTGAAGCCGAAGCAAGGCAATGAAGACATTTATACTGATTTGGTGACATTCATAAATGTTCCTCTCACCACAGAGATTTAAATATGGAATAAGTGTTTTATTAAAGCTCACATCTTAAGAGTGTGAACAATTCTTTTTATCTGTTATTGAAAATCTCCATTACATGGTTTAATAAAGATAATACAGTACATTCAGGGACAAATAAGATTTCCAAAAACCTGAGCAATTTATCACATTATCAACAAGAAAAAAAACGCTATTAAAAATGCTTTAATGTGATTCATTACTAAACTGTATCTTGATAAGGAATCTGACTCACTAAGAGCTCTGTTCAGTCATGATCACTTTGTGACATTAGAAGCTTTTTCTTTAAGGTTTTGATTTATGTTGATTACTTCACCACCCAGCCCAAAAAAAAGAAAGGAAAAAGAAATGCCTTTCTGTTTAAAAAATGAATTCCAAGATCAAAGCATAAGGTTAAAAGTATTTTAACCTGAGTGTATAAAACTACAGAAAACAAAGACATATTGTGGTGAGTAAGGTTGTGAAACTGGTGCAAAGTGGCGACACAAGCCATGAAGCTGCTATTAGTCATCTGAGAGACGCCAAGGAGGAGAGGTGGGGCTCAGGGACCGGAGTCAACTCGAGGTCATCTGTCTTATGAGAGACGCTTGGATCGGGAGTTTCACCCTCTCACCTTCATGCTGTTTTTATTCACCTTATGTAACAGCTTCACTGAGTCTGTTACACAGGCGTAAAATGGCTTTCAAATAACACTCCTTCTTCACTACCAACAGCAGACCATGAAGGAAACAAGAGTTAATGTGCCCTTTGGTCAAATCAAACCCTGCACATTAAGTCATTGCAAATATGAAACGTAAGCTCACTTTTTTATTTAGAAAGAAAGAAAGAAAACAGTCAAATGGTTACAAATCCAGCTTTATTGCCGTGCATGCCACCTTGCCTTGAGCCCAACACTAAAACACACACATAGCTAGTGGTGTGAGAATCCTTAGCAAACACATCTACCTTTGTTCTGAAAATCCTTTCTCCAACACGCACTGCAAAGTTGAACTTTCGTGACGTGCCGAAGTGCCGAATCCAAACAGAGCTTCTCTCTCTCTTTCTCTCTCTCATCTCTGTTTTTTTTTTTTTCAAAAGGATGAATGATGCTTGTGCTTCGACCTGTCCTTCAGGCAACCTAAACCTTAAAGATCTAGAGTCAACACTCTAGAAAATTCCAACATTCTCACTGAACAGAAAAAAAAACTATGGAATAATGAGCTTCATTAAAAATTTTAGTATTCTAGGTCACCCTAGTTTGTGCTATTGTGTGAAGCTAAGGCATTTAGGTGGTACGTGTGTTCACGTCAAGATGTACACCTTTGCAAATTGTTAGTGATGAGCCGATATACAGTTGAATGGCCATGTAAGTGTGTATTTCTGCAGGCTCCCATGTAGGTATGTTTTCCTCTAAAGAACAAACAAAACTTCCACAAAGACTGTCTCAAGATTTAAACATGAACTCAAGTTTTTCTTTTTTTTTTTTTTGAGAGCTGGGTTTAGTTATTCAAAAGTAAAACTTAAGATGTTTAAGATTCAGTTTTCCTAAAAATCCTTAAGAATAAATTCGGATTTTCTTGGTTAAAACCCTTTTCAGTTTTCGTTTAAGGTTAGAGCATTTCACAAATATGCAAAAGGAACAGTAGGATGGGATGATCTGACATGATTATTAGTATTTTGCCTGAATCATTGGATTGGTAGCAGGATGGATTTGATATATTTTCCATTCTGATCCCATGTTGCACTTTCTATTTATGCAGTGAATGCACGTGATGTTGACTGAGGAATACAAGCAGCTTAGTTAGAATCATGACTTCCCAGCACTCAAAAAAATAATATAATGAAACAGGATGCCCTTAAAACACTGCCTTTTCAATTACTGAACTGAAAAACAAAACATAATAGATTCATATCTGTGTCTGTATCTGTCAATACTTGATAGCTTATAATTCAGCCTTTTAATACATTTTCGCTTTGCAGTTCTACAAGTCACAACTAAAAATGCTAACCCTCCCTAACCTGAAAAAGACACCATGGCATGAGTGTGTGTTTCAGAGAGGGAATGTGTTGAAGGATTGAAGGGAGGCCAGGGCAACAGGACCAGGCACTCAGTCCTCATTACCACTTGATGTTTGAACACAGGCCACAGGAGAGACCGTTTGAATTGCTCCCTGTTCAAACAGTTCCCAAGCATCTGTGGTTCACACCAAAGCTGGGCCTGTTTGTTTTCCTCTCTGCTTCATGGACCATCACTAGGTCTCCCGGAATCCCGCAACTGGGTGGCAGCCTAGTTTGCATCGTGTGGGCGTCAGTTCAACTAAATGTAGAATGGAAATGCAAGTTGGGACAGAAACTTATCTCTTAAGTGTTGCAGTAAAATAACTGCATTTCTCAAGAAGGAAATAACAAAGGGAAAACCTATTCCTTTAAATATTAACTTTGAGAACAGGAACATAATTCGTCAACCTGAAAACTAATTCTCATTTTGTGAAATGTTCTTAATGTAAAATCTTCTCTTGCTAGCTGGTATGATTTAAAAATAAAAAAAGATTACAAACACACCGTCTGACAGAGAGGTTGTGTGAAGGGTATTTGGTGGCAGATCAGAGTCTCAGTTAAGCAATGCCCACCCTGGGTCTATTCCTTAAACTAACACACAGAGACAAAAGGGGACAGAGCCTATGGAATCCCTCGATCTGTGTGCTTGCAATTCTGCCTCTCTGGACCACCCACTTAGGCAGAGGACGAGCCTATTAGGCCACACTGCACTCAATTCCAGGGATTTTGAACTTCAATGGGACCCACATGGAAGCTGCGAAACTGGCCGCGAACGCGCCTCCTGCCCTCCTAGGAGGCAAAGTATGATGTGCAATCAGGGTGGGTGGCTGGCAGGAAAAAAGACAGAATGCCGGACTATGGCTGTGACGTACCGGCACAAGCTGCAGTTGTTAGAAAAGAAGTGATAGAACTAAACAGTACATTTCCTGCCTGGGAGTCTGGTGCATAGAGAAAAAGACCAAAGGTTATGTCAAAGGTCGATCCACCTGCTAAGAACAAAGCAGGTTGAGACTGTAGCTTTTTTCACCCTCCTTGTGAGAAGCAGCAATTCAGCTCCATAGGAAACATGCCCTGTTTGTTTATTATTATGAACATTTGTGTGTGTGTGCGTGGGCGCGTACTGAATTTGGACGGCAAAGAACAAGTTAACCGTGCAAGAACACAACCCGTAAGCCAGACCACAGATCAGTTGTAATAACACACCCCTGCCCATGGCAGTAAGCTTATCCCAAACAACAGTGGACAAATAAACACAGCAGGGATGCAGAATATAAAATAACACATTCAAACACCATTCCTCACACATGAAACTTAATTCTGGATTAAAGGTGCAAATATAATATAATTATCTTAGAGCTAGACAAGATTTCTGCAAACACATCTATGCAAAACTGATCTGGCTGTTCACTTGCCATATTAAGCAACACAATTCCACAACTAATTTAGTGAACAAATGGGAGTTTAATAACTTTATAATTTTCATTGACCATATTCTTCACAGTGTTGTCCTGTGCAAAAGCCTCATTACACAAAGCATTTTCCTTTTTGTATAGCTGTAGCTCCTAGCAAGGGAACAAGACAGAAAACGTTTTGGCATATCAGAGAAAGACACCTGACTCACATCTTTGTGATTTGTCAAAATCCAGTTACTATTTTTTTATACTTCTAATCTCGTTGTGAATCACAGGATATTGAAGTGATGTGTAATAATCCTGTTTTGCTCATCTATAAACTCAGCCAAAGCACAGGTTAGTTTCTGGTGTGATTTAAATAGTTCTGTACGATATGACTACAGGACATAAAAACCCTTCACATGTTCAATAACTTTACAGATTGTACTCTATATAGCTCTGAAACATGAACTCAAGTGTCTTTCCACTTTGCCTGGATGTCACTCAGAAGTAAAGTTATTAAACGTTTTAAACTCTAGTTACACCTAATAGCATCACAGACAGTAGGTATTGAATTACAAACCAAACTGATTAAGATTATTAGGATTATGTTCATTTTATTAAGGCACATAACTGTCCAAACCGATAAAAGCCTGACATTGACTGTGAGAAGAAATCACACTTAGCTAGTAAGGTTTTAGATCGTTTTAGTCAAACTGAGTGTTTTTACCACAGCATTTGTTTAACCAACAACTGTTAATGAAGAAAGCTTTCCAAATTTAGTAAATAAAATGTATACAATTTTAAAATAGAAAACAAAATTTTTAAATTTAAAATGTAGGTGTTAAAAATATGTTATAAGCAGAAAAATTGTCTTTTGGCTGACAACTGTTTTTCTTGATTGTTTGGTGTTTTTTTTAAGGGCAGTGTGGGGGTGTTTTTTTTCCTCTTTTTTGGCTATATGCCAGAATTCAACCAACAGAGTTCCAACAGCTCCAACAGGTTTTCCCAGCCTACTACACATTAACTTCATGATATACCTTTGTGTATCATGTTTATTATCAAAAGAATTTTTAAATGAGCTGAAAATGTCCACAAATAGGTTTAATAATCTTATATTTGGTTAATCTTATAATAGAGAATTCAAAATAAATCTGACTATAACCAAGACCTTTACACTTACTAAGATGTTATTTTTGTAGTAAGTAAAACAGACTGAATGTTTTGCTTGCACTATTATCAAAAAAGCTCAGCTAAAAATATGATGATACACATTGTTTATTGTAAAAAAAACACTTGTCAAAAAGCCACAACATAACTAAATATCCTTTTTTTGATATACCACCCATCATTAGATTTAAACGCTTTTCTATCTTGTGAACATAATATTTCTTATTTTAAAAAGAATTAATGATATAATGATGAGGTTCAAGAGATGATGCCTGCATAGTCCTAATTGAAAAGAATAATATCGATATATTCATTATATTAATACCTGCTGTATATAAGAATTTTTATTTACAGCAGATGAGATTAGGCTCAGATGGAATGGTTTCATGTTTCCATAGCTAAAAGACACTGACCAATGGAAAGGACTAACCTGCCTTAAAATGTAGCTCAAAGAAATTTCTGTTTATACTTAACAAAATAAAATGTGAACAATTCTTACAGGCACATTCGCATACAAGCTATAATTAAGTCATCACATTTGAAGTATAAATGTTTTAATTATTCCCCCACCCCCCCACAAGAAGACTTGTACAATGGCCAAGCGGCCCTGCCTGCAGGTGTTCACACTTGCACGCACAACTGTTCATCAGAAGCCTCAGGTATCAGGATCTGTTCTAAGTAAGATCCTGTTTCAGGTACTGGCCTCCACCCATTTCTAGGATGCAGTGCTTTAGGTCACATTGCACCAGGATGTCCAAGGCTGTCAGTGAAACAGCAAGCAAAGCATTACATCTAAAGCAAACACAAACAATACCAGAGGACACAAAGGCATGAAGGTCACACTCCAAACATCAGCCTCAACAATACACACTCAAGACTGCCAATGTATACATGACACTCACATGAGCACTATCTCTTTATCTAGATGTTGTTTTAGCTTCAGCTGCAGTGGAGCCAAAAATTATTGCTACAAAGCCTTCAAACATACACCTGTCACGTGGTATTCACCAAGACATCAGTTTGCTTTTTTAAAGAGTGACTTTAGGCCAAGATATTCTTCCTGATTATTACTTTTTAGCCAGAAGGATACGGCTGATACTTTTGCTGTTTATCCTGCCGAAAAATAATGGCAAGAGTGCAGAAGAATAATCTTTCAATAGTACTCTTAGCTAGCTAACATAACTAATGTGTAAAAAAATAAATAAATAATACATTAGTTATGATGCTCATTCATCTTTAATAAGTGTTTTATGCTGTGCTTCATCTTTAATAAGTGCTTTATGGGTCACAGTGGCTCCAGAAACTATCCAGGGAACACTGGGCAGAGGGCATGCACCCATGATGGGAAATATTAGTATAGTCATTAATCCATTAAATTATTATTATTATTATTATTTTTTTTTATTTATTTATTTTTTATTATGATGATGATCTACATCCCCCAACACATCTTTGTCAAGAAGCTAAAACTGT
>JAOTRN010000002.1:12610324-12638280 GCA_028566695.1 Bagroides melapterus
GACTAACAGACTTTTTGGGTTTACTGAACAATATTTTGGCAACCTTGTGACTTCCTACTGTTCCAGTCTTAATTGTTTAACTTTATCATGAACTAAAGCAACAAGCTATCAACATTTTCCCTTTGTTTCATAATTTACCTGATTTCATGTTTAAAAGAAATAGACAACTCAATTCATATAATCATAACCCCTTTATTGGCGTTGTTTATAACTGTGTTTAGTGTTCCCTTATTTTATTCTTTGGCTCTTTATACACTATTCATATATTGGTTTAAGTACTGGTACGTAATTGGTTTACAGTCAGAGGTAGGTATCTATGGGTTAGTGGCAATTTGTTTCACATGCAAGTGACATAAGACGCCATCTTGCATCTCAGCTGTTCTGGTTCACGTGCTGGATTTGCACCTGGTCAAAATAAATTCAAGCAGAATAAATAATTCATGTAGTCCACAGTTCAAATGTCACATGTATGGTTTAAGGGAAACATAAATAATGTATTTGAGAGTTACCTGGCAGAACTTCCAGGATTGGATTTGATACTGTTGGATTTGATACCATTGTAGGTTCAAACTCTCAAGGAAACCAAGAAAACCAAGAAAACCTCCTAACTCTTAAGGAGGCGCCATTAAAATACCCCGACTGTGGCATTCAGTGCGTCCGCCATTGCATTCATCAGATTCCAGCATCCTATATTTTCTGTTATGTAACAGCTCCTACTTCCTTTCTTGCTGTGAAATGCATTACAGAAATCAATAGTGCCCAGACAACATTTTCCTTTTTAGATGATGATGGGGAGTAAGTGCATTACCATATGGTTTTTTCTTACATGTGTAGAGTAAGTCAGTATCTGTTCCATTATAACTCTACTTTGTCAATGCAACTTGAAGAGAATGTATAGTTCAGCATAATATAATCTTAACTTTCAGTGTTGCTGCTTTTTTTCAAGGTTAAATGGAAAAGCAGAGATACGTTAACACTAACTAACTAACTGTTCATCCTCTGTTTTCCTCTAGGTGTAAATAACAGCATAAAATTTTACTGTGAAGCCAAAAACGCCAGAGGTGTTTCTGTCTCACGGACTGGCACTGTGTATATTAAAGGTGAGCTGTGCTTTATTCTTATCTAACACAAACTGTGAAACATAACAGGGAGTTTCTTAATGAATAAAAAGAATTTGTACAACTTATTAAGATTTTAACATAAAACAGCAATCACCAGGTATGACCACAGGTATAATGCAGATAGATACAGGTAGAGTATGATGGTTTAAAGTTATACAGTTATAAAGATATAGCATGTTTAATCAGAAAGACTGTTATCTCCCCAAAGCTTTCACTGACTAATGAACAAATCTTGCTCCAGTTTAAACAGTAGTTATCAACAACCACTAATACTGCCACCAGATTTCTGATATGCTTTCTTTAATGCTTCAGATCCCTGTTTTCTCACCTGGTTCATACTGATGTGATTCAGGATTTAAGAATGTATTTGTAACATACACAGTTATATACAGAATATATCTTGAGGTGAACTGAAAATCCAGCTTGCTCTTCCTTAGACTGTGCATATAAATATAATACGTTAAAATCTGAAAAAAAAAAATATATATGAAAGTAATAAAATATTGATGTTACATGTAGTAACAGTACTGAATGTGCAAAAAAAGCCCAATATGCAGTGTGTTTACAGGTATTTTCATTTTTGTACTGTATATTAAAATGCAGGTCTGAACTTCTTTGCCCTACAGTTCCTCCTGATTCTCCTACAAATATACAAATTGAACAGGTGATTGATAATGTGACCCTCATTTGGAGTCCAGGGTTTACTGGCTATTCAGACTTGTCCACCTGCACCATTCAGGTACCAATCTTATCTGATCACTCAAAACTTTTTTCAGGACTGTTGTGCAGTAAACAGTTAAAAAACTGTGATTTCTTGATTTCTCTCTCTCTCCCTCTCTCTCCCCCTGCCTCTCTGTCTCTCTCTCTGTCTCTCTCTCTGTCTCTCTCTCTGTCTCTCTCTGTGTTGTTGCCTCTTTTATAGTAGTGTCTGTAAGGAACATGAATGAAGTTGAAGTTCTGCTAGCTTCCTGTCTTAGCAGATATCAGAGGTGCTGAAACTCCATGACAGAACAGGACTTTGGCATGAAGTTTCTGATTTAATCTGTTACTTTGTGTTATGATTATGTCATAGGTTTAGGGCGTAAATCTTGCAGAACAAAACTTCTGACTAGAATATGATGAATAATAAAGTCCACTTGTATAAAAGGTGCTTAAAAGTTTTTCCTGAAACTTGAGTGAGTGAGTAGACTGAATGAATGTGTGTGAAATGAATGAATGAGTGTGTGAAATGAATGAATGAATGAATGAACATCCTCAATCTGTTTGCAGATGACTAAGAGGTCTGGGAAGAAGGTGAAACTTTCTGAGCTGCAAGTTACAGTGCCCCCCTTCCAGCACACAGTTGGTGGACTCAGCAGTCACTCCAATTATAGCTTCCGAATCCGCTGTGGTAATGAGGTTGGGTCCTCCCCTTTTTCTCCTTGGGTGGACTTTAAGACTCTAGAAGCAGGTATGCACAACTCTTGATAAGAAATGATGAATCATCACTGTACTCTGAATTGTTTCTGATCAAGTGTTTGCCAACAAATACTTTACTGTAGCACAGATGCATGAGAAGCAGAGAGGAAGGTTAAAAGCTCAGCTCTTAGGAATTTAGACTTTAAATCACTTCATTACTGACATGATATTTTATCTTATTTTAATCCCAGATAGGGCAAACCAAGCAAACTACAAGATACTGCATTTTAGCACATCAGAAATGTATTGATTGACTTCTGGATTCATTAGACTGTGACTAGTCTTATGTAGTGAGCTGTTAGAGAGTAAATAAACAGCCTTCAGATGAAGCACAGTAGCTCTGATTTTTCTTTCCAGCGTTGGGCTCCCAGCCCCCGGCAGCTGCTGGGGGTCGGGGGTGGACAGAGCTGGCCTGGCTCGTTTGAGGAGCAGTAGGGGTTTCTGTTGATCTTGTTTATGTTTGTAAACTGGCAAGACTGGCCTTGGTCCAGTGGATTCCAGCCTTGCTGGTACAATGCACTATTGTTTGTGTGTCCTAAATCCATCTTAATGTTGGGCTTATGCACGGTTTGCACTGCTGCCACCTACTGCTCATGACTGATACTACCTTTTTTTGAAGGTTTAAAATGTTGATGTTGAGGATATTTCAAAGTATTTAAAGGATTATCTTTGATCGCTGTTGTCTATTTCTCTGTCTTTATACAGTGCCCTCAGCAGCTCCCAAGAACCTAACCTTTCATTTGACAGAGCAGCAGCTGTCCCTGAACTGGGCAGTGCTTGAAGAAGAAGAGCTGAATGGACGACTGTTGGCCTATAAGGTCCAGTGGAATGTAGGAGGAGAGACTCAGGTACTTTTATTAAGTATCAGTAAAGGTAACACCTTAAAACACACTGGATGTAAGCTATCTACTTTGTAGTCCTGTTTAATAGTGGTATTTAAAAGACATACCTACTTTATTATGGCCTAATATCTATATCTCATATGTTGTTTTTTTCCATCAGTCAGAAACAGTTGACTATCTATCATTTCTCTATTTATTATCTGCACCTGCAGTGATGTGTTGTATGTAATTTAAGACACTTGACAAACACCCTTATCCAGAGTGACTTTTTTTTTTTTAATCTCATTTTATACTACTGAGAAATTCAGAGTTAAGGGCCTTTCCCAGGGGCAAAGATTGGCTTGCAACCTTTCAATCAGTAGTCCATTACCTTAAACACTAAGCTACCACATCCCCCTTTTACCACTGATAGTACTGTTTCAGAAACCTTGACTAGTATTTGCTTAAGCTTCATGTATTTGAAACACTGTTTAATAACTACACTTCACATTCTTCATTTTAAGGAGCCATTGCTATTTAAGGAAAATTTTGCTCATGTCTCTGGAGGTGCTCGCTTCTTCAATGCCACTTTTCAAGTGTCTGCTTGTACAGTGGTAGGATGTGGGCCATTGAGCAAGCCAGTTCTCATTATGCCAGCTTCAGGTAAGCTTTATATTGTCCTAAATTTGTATATTGACTTCAGTTTGCTGAATTGTGTGCATTCTTATATAGGAAGTATTATATGTTTTATAAGCTGTATGAAACTACCCTAAGAATTATTTTAATCATTTAAAATATTTAGAATGGCATGTAGAATATTAAATTGGTTATTATGATTTTAATTCTGCATTAACAACTAATGAGCCAGGAAACATTTTAATTCCTTTATCATTCTTTAGAGACACATACATTCGCTTACTGCCATCTCAGGCAGTAGACTAGCTAGCTGCTAATTAACAAATGTATTTGTTGCAGGTTAACACAAATAAGATTTATCTGTAAATTTAACTGTACCTCAGTAACATTTAACAGTAGCCAAACTTGTCGATAGATACCCTAACATCTTGAAGATTTTATTAACAGTCCTTACTAACAAGTGTCCAAGTGCTACTATATTTCAGACAATGCACATGTCCAAAGCAAATTGCAAACCACTGTCTGAGCTCATATTGAAGTTTCCCCTAATAATTTTCCTGACAGTAATGAGAAAGTATGTAACTTTACAGAATGCAAACACCATCACTACAGCAAATGAAGTAATCCAAGAAGAGTTAATGTAAAAAAAAAATCACAATTTTTGTCATAACTCAATGCTTAACATCTAATGGTGGAACATGTTTTGCCATTATTTCAGCCGTTCAGGCTCAGTCTCAAAGAGGGCACATGTGGGTGGGTCTGCTCTTTGGACTGCTGGTGGCCACCATTCTGGGACTTCTGCTAATAGTGCTGGTACACCGCAGAAGCAAAGAATCTCAGTTTGGGTAAGCTGGCCAAGTTAGAAACAGACTAACTGTAAGCAAATGCAGCCATGGGCTGTGACTGGCAGGCTGCCCAAAGTGTTTTTTATTTTCTGAGTATAATTCTGTGAATTATATTTTCTCAAGCAGATCTGCATTCAAGTCATCAGGGATGGAATCTGTGGTGTCCTTCACTGCAGCAAGATCTTTCAACAGACAGGGCTTGGAGCTTCCAGAACACACACGTATGTGTCATTGACAGTGCAATTGCATTTATAAACACAAACACCTTTATTGCCGTACTGTATGCTTTAGTGTATATGTTCTTAATTGTTGTGCTCCATCTAGTGGACAGTTTGGGCATCAACAATGACTTGAAGACCAAACTGCAGGACGTCCTCATACCAGAAAGGCTTCTCACCTTAGGGCATATGCTAGGAAAAGGTAAACATTTTCATCATGCCTTCACATCCATTTCAATACACAGGAGAGTTTTTGTACAGAGGAGCCTTGTTATTTTAACAGGTTGGAAACAAAACATGTATTTGTTTGGCTGGAAAATTTTGAGCATTCCAAACATTCTGTACCCTTTAAATGCAGGCCAAAATATAAACTGTCAGAACAATGTGGAGCTCAATTAAAATAATAAACATAACAGTGATGCAAATTATGTCTACTACTTAAATTATAATCCATGAGGTTAAACTTAAATCTGGTAAATCTGTTTTCACGTGCAGGGGAGTTTGGCTCTGTGCGAGAGGCCTTTCTTAAGATGGAGGACAGCTCTGTGCAAAAGGTGGCAGTGAAAGTACTGAAAAGTAAGTAAGCAATTCTTAGATAGCATGTAGCAGGAAACCTAGCTATTGTTTAGGCTACTTTTTATTGTACTTATTCAACTTTTTTGTTTTTGGTTAAAAGCTGATATCAACTCTTCAAGTGATATAGAGCAGTGCCTCAAAGAGGCTGCCTACATGAAGGATTTTCATCATCCCAATGTCATCCAGCTCATAGGTTGGTAAAAGAACTTGATTACTGGCAATTTACATTGTAATGTAACCCATTTTATAAATATGTTCAGTTTATTGGTTTGATCCATGACACTTTACACAATCTAGTGGAAAGCCTTCCCAGAAGATTGGAGGTCATTATAACAGCAAAGGGTGATGAATCTGGAATGGGATATTCAAAAAGCACACAAAACTTTAGCTTTATAGAATATAATTGGTTCAGGTCTCAGTCATTTAAAAATAAAATGCAACTAATAAAATATATAACCTTTACTGGTCTGACTATTCCTTGTCCTGATTAGAAGGAAATCACAGGATATGTGTCTCTTTCTGATAGGAGTGAGCCTGCACAGACGACCCCAGCAACGGTTACCTATTCCTATGGTGATCCTTCCCTTCATGAAACATGGTGACCTGCATACTTTCCTCCTTATGTCCCGTCTGGGGGATGAACCCTTTGTAAGTGTAACCTGGTGGCCATTTTAATGACAGCAATAAAAAATCCTGTAAATCAGAATTATATTAAAATAACATGAACAATATAGGTTTCATATAGATATACATCTAATATTCATTTGGCTGATGTCTGTTGATCAAATCCTTTGCATACAAATTTCAGCATTTGCTGTCTGAATTTCTTGGAAATGGATTTGTGGGGGTTTTTTTTGTTTTTTTTGTTTTTTTTAAATAGAAACATGTCAAAATGCTTTAGTCCCGTTCTATTTCTGTCTTTCCTGAAGACCCTTTCCCTACAAACACTTGTCCAGTTCATGTTGGATGTTGCTCGGGGAATGGAATATCTTGGCAGCAAAAACATCATCCACAGGGATTTAGCTGCTCGCAACTGCATGTGAGTCTGTTCATTAATTCACTTTTAACTAGTTAGATGAAGCTTCCATGCATATCTTCAGTATCTGGCAAACAATTTCATATTGATGGTCAAGTTTTAAATGATGACCTATCTAATTAAATCTCATATTTGTTTCACTTATATGTTTTAGGTTGAATGAGAACATGACTGTATGTGTAGCAGACTTTGGTCTTTCCAAGAAGATCTACACTGGTGATTATTACAGGCAAGGGTCTGTCTCAAAGTTACCAGTGAAGTGGATTGCACTGGAAAGTTTGGCTGATAATGTTTATACAACACAAAGTGATGTGGTAATATATCTGTCTATTAATGAAGAGAATTGTAATAGGCAAACAACACTATAACTGTAGATATACCAGACCTATGAATGATTAGTCTGTCTACCATATTGTAAAATCATCATAAGCCAAGATAAACCCAGTCTGGAGTGGGGTTTTTACTGCTGTTAATGTAATTAAATTTACCTCCCCACTTTTTTCTGTCTGTGTGTAAACAATAGTATATCTAAGTTGAATATTTTCAGTACAGTAATGTCAACAAAGAGACCATGTGTTTATCATAAACTAATAGACTTGTAGCATTGAATCATTCATAACAATTATTTATTGTTAGTTTTTTTTTTCCTGTTCAAAGTTGTGATGTATCCAGAGCCTATAACAGGATCATTGGGTGAGAGAGTGTACCCTGAAAAGGACTAGTCAGATTCACACACTGGGGCAATTTAAAGTCTATTAGACAGTTGTTTGCACCTGTTTTTTTTTGTTTTTTTTAATCAGTGGGCTTTTGGAGTGACCATGTGGGAGATTATGGCTCGAGGACAGACTCCTTATCCTGGGGTGGAGAACTCCGAAGTCTATGAATACCTCATCAAAGGTGAAAGGCTCAAACAGCCACCTGACTGTCCAGATGATATGTAAGTTTGAATCCATACTCTTGTGCATCATTCATTTTCTATGCCAGGTATTACATAAAGAAATGTGACTATGTGGTCCAAGCAGATGGTTCTTTGGTACTCATGGTCCAAAGTGAGAAGATTTGATGTTTATTCAGCTTATCTATGCTCATCATGCTGCAATGTTGGATGCACCTTGAAATATTAGGAATTAACAAGGGAAATAATAGGAATGTAATTATGAATTGTGGCATGATGCAAAAATCTGATGATCTGCATAGTGAAAATGTGTGATTCACATTGCAGAAATCAGCATTCAGTTAATTATGCATATGATGCTATTACACTGAACACCAGAGGTCTTAATCTGTGCACCCCATAGAGTTAGTATAGAGAGCATACTGGTCACATGATCACGTTCATTCACTGAGAAGTAGCAATAGCTCTGGATCACAATGGTTATATGGTTACAACAATGTTTAACAAGTGTTTAAAGAACTTTCAAACTACATGAGGCCCTTGCAACAGAAAACTACAGTGCCCAAGAAAGAGGCTACAGTATTATTATATTTTATCTGACTTTGGAGTTCTAAGTTCAGTTAAAATGACAACTCGGGCACTGTTATTTATAGTACTTCCCATTATTTTTCAGTCAGTCAGATTTATAAATTTGTTTAGATATTTTATGCTAAAATGGAATCTGTAGTACCTTCTGTTCACAACATTAAAAAATACTTTATTTGTAGCATTAAAAATATATAATAAATAAATATATTATATAAAAAATATACTAGTTTAATATAGACAAGAATGCACAATGTATCAATGTTTTTGCATTGTTTAATTCAGAATTTTTTTTTTTATTATACCATTAAAATGTTTAAAATATTCTGAGAAAATCAAATTGAAGCCAGTATGCCAGTGAAGTCTGATTCGAATCAAATCATGGCTGAAGTCTATTGTTAAACCCCTAATAAATAGCAAAATATTATTATTAGTATGATGTGTGTATATATAATGCAAACATGATAGATGCAAATTCCTTTTATACATGTAACTGTTCCTTCATTGCAACTTTCTTTCTCTTTTTTTTCACTAGTTACGAGATCATGCATAGCTGCTGGTCTCCTGTACCTAAGTGCCGTCCCAGTTTCCAACAGCTGGTGGCTCAGTTACAGGGTCTCTGTACTGAACTTCCTCCAGTGGCCACAAAGGAGCAGCTGCTTTATGTGAACCTGGAAGATGATGACGGGGAGCCAGATTCAGGGCTTGGGGCTACGGCTGACACACCGGGCACTTATGAGCCACAGTGGGGTGTGCCTTGGCAATGTACAGATATAGAAGAGAATGAAAAAGACTGGCTTGTAGGAGCTGCGCTGGCTATCGGCGGTGACTATCGCTACATCATTGGCCCATGCGGATCTACTGACAGGGAGAGCAGACAGTCTGAGGATGGTCTCTCGGAAGATGACAAAGACGATGAAGAGGATGTTATCATAAACGTGTGACAGTTTATATGTAGATATATCTCCAACTTTTTATCACTGAACTAATCACAGACTACTGTACACAAATAGGTGGAAAGCAGTAAAAGGTTACTGTATCATCAAGTCCTGATACCTGAAGAAATTTGTGAGATGTGTATGACATATAGAACTACTTTATGGGGCAAAATATATATACAATCAGCTAATGAAGTAGGCATAGTTTTTAAAGGTAGTACATATAAATAAATGTTTACAAGCAAAATGTGTTGAACAGAGAATAAGTGTGTTTATTAACTAATGTACCATGAACACTGATTTACTGTACATATAATGTTTCTCATTAAGGTTGATATTTCCTCTGTCAGAAATCTCTTTTACTTTGTGATGAAAGATGATAGTTTTTGTTCTTTTACAATGCCAGTATTGCAGAGTTTGTACATCACCACACGACTGGTGATTTTGTGTATTGTACAAATGGTCTATGATTAAGTGTCCACATGACAGTATTTTCTATTAAGGGATGTGAAGTGTTGAGATGTCCGTTGTTGGTTTAGGTTATTTTTAATGTCAAATTTGCACCATTTGTGTCATTTATTAGAGAAGAATAACTTTGTAAATTTTACATTTTCCTTTACTACATTAGTTAATAGGAACTGCAATTTATTTTTGAATGTTTCACATTGTACCTTTTAAAAGGGTATGTCTTTAAAATCTGTAACATTCCTTGTCAGAAATGGATGCAACCATGTTATGGCATCATGCTGTGTAACTTTTTTTTTTTTTTGTAAGTAGAGCACATTAGTGCAGAAAATGATAAAAGGCTTTCACTTTGACTGTATAAAGATCAATTATAATAAATAAATAAATAAATAAATAAATAAATAAATAAATAAATATATAAATATATATATAAATATAATAACAATTGATATACAGGTGACATATAGGTTCCCTAAACTGTGGGTGGAAGTAAATAAAGTCTGAATACTTCATTAAATGGACTAGACACGCTCTCCAGCTGACACTTGAAAAATACAAAACTTTCAGGTTCTTTTTATTTAATAGTGTTTTATGGGAAAGTTCTTCAAAAGTGTTACAATGGAACTGGTATTGCACTATCCTCAACTCTAGTGGAACATGATTATGTTCATCACAGTTCTGATCTTGAAAAAAATAAACATGAATTTTGAAGTACTCTCAGAATTGTGAATATTTTACACATTTGGCTGAATATTAAGGACCAGCATTTCAAATTAACTTTTAACATTAACATTCAAATTAACATTTCCCAAAGGAACTGAAAAAACAGGGAACTGTGCACTGACATATTTTTCATTCACTTAAGTTCTGCCCCTAACTCTAACGTGACTGCTTAAACATTATTTTCCTGCTTTGTAAAGACTATTAGATGGTACGCTGTGAAAGAGCATGTCATGCTCCGACGTACTGAAGGAATCTGATGAGATTGGGTGTTGAGTCTGAACAAAAGCAGTACTGATTCTGTATGAACCAGAACATCTGGTGCAGGACAAAATGAAGGAACTAGTTTGTGAATATGATCAAACCGAGTCTTGTTGGTTGTGAACAAAATGAACATGTCATACAATCAAATTGATGTGATAATTACTGATTTAAGAGAAGGGGCACTTGAAAAGTTTTATATCTGTGCATGAAGCATAATCCCAATTATTTAAAATGTAATAACTGATAATAGTATATAATGAAAAATAACATTGAAAGTTTATTACTGCAATGTCGTGCTTTTTTATTTTAACTCGGCAGTTGACAAAATATAGGAAAATAAATCTGCTTTTTGTCATTTGAGCTGGAAATGGTTATGCACATGCACATTTTATAACAAGGGTCAATAAACGAATCAGGGAACGAATCTCAGTGAATCTTTCTGTTGAACGGAGTCACAAGATTCGAGTCAGTGGGGTGAATCATCGCGGTATATGTCAAAAAAACTGCAGAATAAGACAGAAACAACTAAAATACCATATACGACATATATGACTCAGTAAACCTCGTTTTATAATTAATCCTTCTATCTAACATTAGATCAAATCATTTTCAGGTTGTATTCGAGATTAAAAAAGAACTGAGGGGAAACCCGTATAGATATATTCGCAGCACCATTTATCATTCTAATTCATATTTGTAATACATTCATTAATAAGGTGATCGGAAAAATAAAGAAAGGTTAGGACCGAGGGCCATTATGTTTTCCTGCAGCTCCTTCTCCCAGCACTTCCGTTCTCCTCGGTAGGTGTGCTCCTCAGTGAATGTTAACCTGGCTTCTTCATGCTGTTCATCAGGTCTGGTTACGGGTTTCCGAAGATGCAATCCGTCGTCCAGTTTTAATCCGAAACAATAAAAACGATCTCAAAAACAAACGGATGAAGAAGTGTTAAGTAAACGCATGCGCACATTTGTTTTCTAACCATGTGTCGTTGCGCTGAAGCTGCGCACGAGAGCGTACGTGAATGCGCCTGTTCTGTTGATGTCGTGACGTAGCGCGTCGTAACATGCACGCAGCGTCTGAGGGTGAGACGTACAGCATAATATTTTGAGATTAGATCCCAAAACGGACGACATTATCGGAAGCAAGGGTTTCGCATATTTATTATTATTTCTTTTAGAAGAGGCACACTTCGTTTTGGGCATGTACATGTTCTTATTGAGGGACCGAGCAGGCTGACTCGACCGCGTGGTTTGTTCAGATTCGCTTCTGATTCACCCGCCATTCGACACTCACTGTTCGACGTGCACGCGCCGCACGTACTCTCTTCGGCCTTGTCGAGATATATCAGACGTCGGCGAAAACACTCGACGTCCATTATTCAAAGGTGATTGAAACTCAATTCTTGTTTACGTGGACACCAGGTATTGTAGATATATTGTAGTTTTTCATCCGCGAAGGGTAATGAAATTGAAATATTAACGGTTGAACGAAGATAATGGCTATGGCCTTGACTGAAATGTTGTTGGCTTGAATGTAGGCCTCCGTCAGTCGAAGTTTAGCTAGCCAACCTCTGGTAGTCTCGGGAACCCAAGTTACATACGTCCAAAACATCTAGTTAACTAACTTGAAGTCATTAAGAGGAGCATTCAGTCTGAATGAAATGAACATGTATTTCAGATAAGGTCCTCTGCAATGTGGAATCAGTAGTTTGCTCACATTATAACTGGTGCAGTTTGAGAAAATTGGTCTGCAGTTGAAAAAACTAAATTATAATAATACATGGATAAAAAGTCCTGTCAGAATCACACATTACAAAGAATGCCGCCGACATTTACAACATCCCTACACTTTCCTACCAATATGTCCATCGTAAGCATGGTGAACAAAATCATCTCGCCAAAATCAGCGTCGCCAAATCTTTTGAGGGGAAAGTAGCTAATGAATTCCCAAAGTCGCTAGATGGCGCAGTTTAATTGCATATTCATGTAGTCGACATGTTCATTTGCATATGAAAACATGTTACAGGAAGAAAGATTTCATCAGGATAGAAATTGAATACAATATTATCAGAATTTAAATTTGTCAGATTTTAACCTTTATGTCTTGGGATTTCTTCCTAGAAAGAGGTAGTCTTTGGTCATTGCACAACCACTAACTGTTTCCATATTTGTACAGTGTAGTTGGGAAAGAGACAGAAAGGAAAATGTGTGGATTTAGTCACATTTATTACTTGTAAATATAGCCAAGAAGAGTTTAAAATTAAGAAAAAAGAAGTGCACTGGTTCAACAAACAATGGTGATTAGTGATTGGTTGTTGCGGGCACTGTTTTATGCAAACAACTCAGTCAGGATTAACACACTAGTCATGTGTCAACCAACCCAGCTGTCTCAATTCATAAAGCCACAATGTGTGATGTTAGTTGGAGAACCATATTTAATGTAGAACAGTAGATAATGTCTGCTCAAATTTAGATCTGTGGCTAGGCTCAGTTCTTAAAGTGTGTGAAGCAGTCTTAACAGTCTCTAACATGGTTTGTGATTATAGGTGGATGGAATGTTATGGTTCATATACTGCAGCTATATGTGGCAAAATTGCTGTATATGTATACACAATGTTGCCTCATGTAGCTTTGCTTAATATTACTTGCTGGCTTAGTTAGCTGATTTGTGCTAGCTTGCATGCTTTTCCATTACTTTTACTTTTAAATTTTTAACATCAGACTGAACACCTGTTAACATTTTTTACCATTTATGTCAGAAAACACAAACATGATTATGACCCTGTTTATGCTTGGTAGTTTCAGGTGTTTATATGTAGGAGTTGAAGGAGGCAACAAAAGGATTTATGTACTTGTCATTATTATTTAATAGTCTGCCTATATCAACTTCAGATTGAAATGTATGATGAGAATTGTTTACGAATATAAACCTGCATAAAAAAGTATGTGTTGTAAGCATAAAGATATATTTTTGGATGTAGTTTGGTCTCACAATCTGATCAGTAGTCCAGAACATTATCACTGAGCTACCACATCACTGTTTGGGAAGATTTAATGCAGGTAGCAGTCATTGTGAAGGGGAATTTTGAAGGCCATTTTTCAGGGACAATATTTTCAGGGACAATATTAAACAGCACTCTTGGATAGGTGTACCACACAAGATGTCACAACACTCTCAGACTAATGATGAGGAAGGTAAAGAGAAGCCAGCTGTCAGTCAGTTGAGTTTCAGGTTGAAATAAACAGTTTGACAGGGAATCTCCATTTTTACACTCAACATAAAACTGTGCTGAAATAGCACAAATATGCATGTCTAAATAATTTGGAAAAAAATAGAACTCTGGCAATAATTTAGAATGTCCTGTTTGGACGTAATCTCAGGAAAAATAATGAATACGTTGAAGCACAAAGGGTAGAAACATAATGATATGGGCTTGCATCAAAGTTCTAATGCCTGTAAATGAATGCTTTTGTTCATATTTATTAAGGACAATGTAGAAAGGCATTTTATGTGTAATTAGTAAGTGAATGTATGCACGCCAATCAGCAATAACTTTAAAAGCACTGACGGGTGTAGAATGTAACAGCTTAGCTTTAGCTTAGCTTTGCTTACAATGGCATCTCTCAAGGGGTGGGATATATTAAGCAACGATTGAGTAGTCAGTTCTCAAGGTTGATGATTTCAGAGCAGGAAAAATGGGCAAGCACCAGGTAAAGAGTTATGGGGTGCCCAATACTTATTGATGCATGTGTAAAGTGAAGGTTATCCTCGATAGTTCAATCCCACAGAGGAGCTACTGTAGCAAAAAATGAAATGGAAAAAGTTAATGCTCACTATAATAGAAAGATGTCAGAACAAATGTGTATGTGGCTGCATAGCTGCTGATTGGACTTAGTTCCCATGCTGAACCTTGTCCACCGTCAGAAGCAGAACTGGACCATGTAACAATGGAAGAAGGTGTTCTCGTTTGATTAATCTCGTCTTTTATGTCTTGTGGCCAGCCAGGTACAACTCTTACTTTGGGACGAGTTGGCACCAGTATGCACTATGGGAAGAAGGTAAACTGAATGGGGCAGTGTGATGTATTGGGTAATATTCTGCTGGGTAACCCTGGATCCTAGCATTCATGTGGTTGCTCTTTGATTTGTACTACTTTCCATGAACATTGGTGCAGATCAAATTCACGCCTTTCATGGCAACAGTATTCCCTAATGGCAGTGGCCTCTTTCAACAAGATAATAGTCCCTGTCACACTGCAAAGATTATTCAGGAATGGTTTGAGGAACATGACAAAGCGATCAGTGGACTTGGACACAAAATTCCCCAGGTTTCAGCCTGATCAAGCATCTGTGGGATGTGCTGGAGAGGTCTGATCCATGGAGGCCCCATCTCCTAACTTACGGTACTTAAAGGTTCTGCTGATAACATCTTGCTAGCACCTTCAAAGGTCTTGAGTCCATACCTCAGTGGGACAGAGCAGCTTTGGTGTTAGAAGGGGGACTGACAATATTAGGCAGGTGGTTTAATATTATGGCTGATTGGTGTATATTAAGTAACAAAATCAAACCCTTTCAGGAGTCTCCTGTCTAAGGCCTTTTTCAGCCATCTTATACAAGTGTAACTTTACAAAATTACATTTGACAAACAAACTCAATACTTACTACTACTACTACTAATAATTTGCACGATGGAGCTCACTTTGCTCACATACAAGTAGGAACATGCAGAAATGTATAAACGTTTGACTTCGGAACCCTTTCACTGAGAAATTGGGAGTTCTCTTACAAAATCTCTTGGTTTGGAGCTTAGTGAACAAAACTGTCTCCTCACCATATTTATACTCTCTCATATCAGTCACAGCAATACCAGACAATTGTGGGTATCTACAAGCTCTTGTATGCAGAAGAGGGTAGACAGCGATTTCCTCCAAATGTGTTTTGCTGCTCTGTGACAGAGAATGAGCATTGGGTTGAGAGGTGCTGGTGTTTTCACTTCTTGCAGGAAGGATGTGTTAGTGGTCACACTCCCTGGTTTTTTGGTGTTTGTGTTATGACTGGGAGCTGGCTGATAGTTTGGATTTGGCCGGTGACTAAATTGGAAACAAAAGGGCTAAATTGGAAACAAAATGAAGATATAAAAATAAATACAAGTGATGTTAATTACCAGGAGAGGAAAACATCTCTGGAAACAAGGCTTTCTCGTCTCTAGAAGTACATGTTCTTAATGAACATCCTTATTCTGTGTTAATACACCTAAACTTGGCATTATTTTGAGCAGACTTTTTTTTTTTTTTTTTTTTAGCTTTACACTGATGTATATTCTGGTTTGCTGTCTAGTTAACTCAACTAGCTTCTCTTTAGTGTTGCCTTCACTGTGCACTATTCCAGCCATCAGAATGGGACCAACACTGAATGTTGCATGGGTTTTCATCAAAAGGATGGCATTGTAATCTTTTTTGGTTTTTACACTGCAAGGTTTTTCATTCACACTACATTTACTACACAGGACTATTAAAAGTATTAGTACCACAACTGCAGATTTAAAGACAGTTGACTTGATTTTGTTGACCTCTTAATGATTGGCATGATGGCCAGCAGCCAGTGGTGCAAATAATTGAATAATGTGTCAAGAATAAAGACTGCTTGAGTTCATCTTTAAAATTGATTTCACTTTTCATTCTCAGCCAAGTAGCAAAATTTCACAATTTGTGTGTATTTGTGTAAATATATTTAAAAAAAAAAAAGTATCTTGGAGGAAGTGAATAATATCACCATTAATGCTTAAGATCATTCATTACAATAATTATTAGTTAATTATTGTAATTGGCTAGGTTCTGTTTTTTGTTCACTGTGTCAATTGTAAGAAACCTCTAACCTTCAATTGTTCAAGTGTATAAATGAGGTAAATGTAAGTCACTCTGGGTAAGGGCACCTGTCAAATGCCATACATGTAACTATGCAGTGTAAAATCAGGTTCATCTTCAGAGCTAAACATTTAAGTTTGATGTATTTGAAGCTTATGAAGATAGTTCTTGATAGATATTGGCACTAAAACCTCAGTTTTCATGATGAGCTAGCATTTTACAATATAACAGTATACAATTATTTTGACAATTATACTGAAAACTTTTACTACTTTGTAGCAATCACTTATTAATATAAGCCTCTGATGTCTTTGATTAGTTAAATTTGTCATTTTTGTTAAAGGATGCTGAAAGATCTGACGTAACCTGAAGTAAAAGAGACAACGGCTCCTCAGATGACTTCTTCAGTCACATGGCCATTCCACATAATCAGGCCACAATGGTGCTTCGTCAGGAGGGCTCGAATACATCTACAGTACCTCAAACATCTGCTTGTTCACTTTTTGTTGTTGTCAACCAGCTACATCCTGCTGATGGGAGGCAAGATAAACAAACTCTGTTTGCTAGTACAGAAACCAGCCCTTTGACCAAACCCACTATTGGCTCATGTGTAGCAAGCTTTAATAAAGTGTCATCCATGTCTTTGTCAGCCATGTCAGCTACCAACACAAGTAACCAGCTATGTAACTTGCCAGCAGAGTCTACATGCAAAGGCTTCACAGTCACTTTGGACAACAATAACATGTGGAATGAGTTTTTCAGATGTCAAACTGAAATGATTCTTACCAAGCAAGGTCGTAGGATGTTCCCATGTTGTCGTTTCCGCATCTCAGGGTTGGAACCTTTTCAGAGGTATAGTTTAGTAATGGATATGCAACCAGTGGATAATTACCGATACAAATGGAGTGACAGACGATGGGAGACCAATGGGAAAGCTGACCCACATATTTTGAGTTCCTTTGTACATCCTGTCTCGCCTGCTACTGGTTTAGACTGGATGCAAAATCCTGTTTCCTTTTACAAGCTAAAGCTTACCAATAACCCCTTGGACCGTGAGGGCCATATTATCATAAACTCTATGCACCGGTACATTCCCCGTCTTCACATTATTCCTGCAGATAAAGCTGTGGATGTCCTTCAGCTAGATGGGCCAGATGTTGTAACATTTAGTTTTTCACAAACAGAGTTCTTTGCTGTCACAGCTTATCAGAATTTGTCCATCACTCAGCTCAAAATTGATTACAACCCTTTTGCAAAAGGTTTTAGAGATGATGCTAACAACTCCCGATGTTGCAAGCCTAAGAGTGCCCCTTCCACTGAAAAATTAGAGACCGAGGTCAAATCCAGCAAAGAGGCTTCAGCCTTGAATAACCTTAAGTCTTTGTTTGCAAAGATGAATGCTTCTGAAAAAGTCAATACCATTGGGGAACTTAAAACTGTTAATTGTGATGGTCCTAGGAGAGTTGAGCCTGAATGTTCTGGGTAAGTCTTTTACTCTTCTTCAGGATTAAAGCTTTTATTTTTTGTGTAATTTAAAATGTTATATAGATGATTTTTTTAAGCATTTTCATGAGAAACATTCACTGTAAAATCTTGTGAATTTTCTGTAGAATAAATATTCACGTCATTATTGTTCATAAATTATTGTTGATGAATTACACAAAGATCTGAATCACACAAAGAACAGTAAAAAACAAAACTTAAGTATTATATTTGTAAGAATATTTTATTGAACTTCAGTATTGACCTGAATAAATAACTACTGAAAGGCTGAAAATGTAATTACAGTACTGTGCATTTTCTTCTTATTATTGTTTGCACCAAAGAATTAACAAATTGTTAAGAATGACAATTTAACTGAAATCAAAACGTGCGATCTTCATTTGTGGAATCTCTTATTTGCGCCTGACCCTATGCTGAAATTTAAGGTGCACCACAATTTAAAAGCACCACATTATGAAAGGTAATGGACACAACTAATTTATGGTAGAGAGGCTTCATTAGAAACATGTTGGATTAATTGAAATACATAAATAATTCATATTGTATCCATTGAAATCTGTATTATTACGGTAGAATCGCAGCAAACGCATTGCTTTTGAAACAAAATACCTTCTGTGTTTGTGGCTTGTTCATATGATACTACCTCCCCAAAAGTTTTTTTTTGACTGAGCATACTTCTACTTCCTGATATAATTAAATAGTAAAAAAAAAACAACAACAATAAAAGTATTTATTTATTGGGTTTTCAAAGTATTTTGTTAGTCACACTGGATTTTGGTGCCTGCCAAATGCCTTAAATGTAAACATAAGCTTAGTAACTTATTTAACTTACAAATACAATTTGGAATGCTAATAAGGAACACAGCATACTGTTGCCTAGCAGCTTTATTAAGCTTGATTTCAAGTTTGGAGAAGTTGAACTAAATATTTGTAGACTGCAATCATCTCTGAGATCCTGCAGGTGGGATTATCCTCATTGTGGATTGTTACCAAGCGTGAACATTATTAAGTTAGAAATGTTGCTTCTTTAAAACAAGAAAAACATGCTGCATAGCTATATATTAATGAAAATGTTTTATAAAATCTAATATAAATATAAGAACACTCTCTCTTTGATTTCAGCAGCAGTATGAAGCGTCCATGGCCAGGTGGGCTGTCGGATCTAATAAAGGGTGCTCATGTTAAGGTAAAAAGAATATCCCTCGAGAAAATCCATAATGGCAGTAGCCAGCAAACGAATGTTGACAGTCTGGCTTCAAAAGAGAGCAATATGGATATTTCATCTAAGGACTGTACATCTGAAAACATATTAATCCCTGATGTTACCAAGGAGCTTAAGGAACCTGTATCATTTTCAAAAACCACAGACTCATCCACTTTACAAAATACAACTACTTCCACCACACCTTTAAATGAAAATGTGGCTGCAGCAGCAGTGACTGATGAAAAGTTAAGCATTGAGAAAACATCACAGAGTGTTGTCAGACCTCTTGACTGCAGAGAGGTGAAGAAGAAGCGGGCTGAGCCTGTTCCACTACCACTTCTTGCTCTATTCTTACAGCAGTTGAAGTCAAAAACAAGACCCACTAGACCAAAGCCAAAATCTGAATCTTGTAGCATGCCATCAGAGTCTGATAAATCCTGTCATGACATTTCAGTTTCTGAAAACCCATCATCCTCCACAGCATCCTTTACTCCTGCACATAACACCCAGTTGAATGTACAACCAGCAGCTTCCCCAACATCTCAAAACATCCCATTATCCAGTTTAACATGTACTGTAGCAAACACTGAACATAAAATTGTCTCAACTCCAGATTCTGCCATTGATGATGTTACTGCCTTAACAGCCAGTGTCTGTGATGCACTGGAACTGCCCTCATCTAAGGAAGTAGCTGTTACTACCTCTACATTTGCACATGAAGTTAAAGCCAACACTAGTCTTTCAGATACCACACTTGACACTAAAATAGTCTCCCTTACCTTAGAAGACACTTCTGATGTTGTGCTTGGATGTGATCCTAAAGCTTTTCCCTTTATTACCCCTGAAGCTCCCAATAATGAACTTTTGCGAAGTATGGACACATCTTCCACAGAGCCTGCTCATAATTCCTGTATGGTCACAGGTTCTGAACCTGTTCCAGAGGCTGCTCTACTGCCCCCCTCCCCAGTGGTTAAAACCCTATCTTCACCATCATGTGCACCGTCCTCTCCATACGTGTCTGCTCCTTCCTCTCCTGACCCATTTCCACCGAGCATGTTCTCTGATAGGCCCATACCTCCTAGAAAGACACTAGATCCATTTCCAGCTTGCTTATCCCTTGATAGGCCACGTCCATTGCTAGACATAGCTGACCCATTACCCCAGAGATTTTTCACACCACCAGACCCAGGTCGAGTTGTTTTTGGTGTTAGAAGTGAGGTGAACTGTCCGGTAGTTTCCCATGAGCCTGGTATTCCAAAGGAAGTAAAACAGCCCCTGAAGACTAGTAAAGGCACAAAATCCAAGGTGCAACAAAAGAAAGGTGGGAAGTCAAAGCTGATTGAAGATATAGAGGTGATGGAAGGCCCCATTCCTGTCCCAATGCAGCCCAACCTTGAAGAAGTGGAGGGTCAATTGTTTGTTTCCTTCATGTCAAAGGTAACTCAAAGCATATGGTTTGTGCTTAAATTACAACTTTCTGTTTAATTTTTGTAGGAAATTTGTGTTCTAAAGATTTTTTACGATTATTAGAAAAATATTAGCACATTCCTGTGTGAGTAATGTGCCTCTTTTTATGAAATTCTCTCTGCAAACAGAAAGCGCTTGAAATTCATCTTGGTGATGAAGCTAAAGAAGAGGTTTTACAAAAAACAACACAAAACATTGATGGTAAGAAATGGGGGAAATGATGGAGGACCACTGTTTAAGACCACTCACTCGCTCATAATTTGTCCTTGATATATTATCTTTGTAATACTTTCACAGGTGAAGTCCATGATGAAAAGGAAAGCATTGACACACTTGAAAAGGCCCTTCTGCATGATTTAAAAAACATGAAATACAGACAGGTCATTCACCCAGTTCTCCAAGCAGGTATATGTCCAACTTGTCTATGGAAAAAACATCAGCACAACTGTACTTGTTTCTGTACTTTACAACTTAAAAAGCATTTGTCTCAATGGATTAAAGGGTTCTGCCATCTGTTTCTGGAGCAGTGAATCATGCTTCAGTATCCAGACTTACTTATGTATGGTTGGTCTGTGCTTGTAGAACTTTACGGAATGTATTGCAGAAAAGCTGTGGTGAAGATTTAACCAGTAAAATCATGTAAATGCACATAATACATTTTAAAGTATTGTGTGAATGTGTTTATAGCTGAGAGGATTTACGTTTGGTGCAGTTTCAGTATCTAAAAATAACATGGTTTTATCTTGCAGTTGGTCTGAAGTTGAACCTTTTGGATGTTACACTGTCTATTGATCTACAGTACCTGGGTGTATGCTTACCTATTCCTCCACCTATAGTCTCACCTGAGGGAAACTCAGGGACTTGCTCATCACAGGGTGAGGGAAATAAAAAGCAAACTTTTTGATTTTTTTTACCTGCTCCCAGATTATTAACAGTAATTTATGAACTGAATTATGAAGGTATACAGTTGTGGTTAAGTTGATTATTTTTCTTCCCAGTTCACTTTGTTTCTAGAACAGGGAAAACAACTGACATCACTAAAATCAAAGGCTGGAGAGAAAAGTTTTCCACAAACTCTTCATCTGTTTCTGGAGGTACATCATATTGCTGTGTTGTGATAAAATTAATTTGCAGCCCTTTTAAGCTATGTTAGGTTTCTTTGGTGTGAAAGTAATCCAAAGGTGTTGTGTTTTGTTTAGTCACCACATCCTTGGATACAGGACAAAAGAACCTCTCTGCTTTCTGTAGTGACATGCTTGATGAGTACCTGGAAAGTGAAGGCAAGCTTATTGATGAGCGAGCTGCCAGTTTCTCACAGGCTGTAGTCACTCCTGTGGCCTACCAGCTGCCCACCAAGAGCACAAGCTATGTTCTTACACTTGACAGTGTTTTAAAAAAGCAGGCGGTTCCATTAGCAGCTACTCTCTCAAAGCCCTCTACAACAGCCAGAAATAGTGCAAAAAGCTCAAAAAGCAAGGAAGCTGTGTCTGGTGTGAAAACGAAGAAATCAGTCAAAAGAAAAGAAATCCCACTTACTAGCACAGACAAGAAAGCAGAGGGAAACTCTTCAAAGAAATCCATGAAGTCTAATAAACTAAAATCAGTATCCAATATGCCGCTTACTGATCCCGGCTTGTCCCAAAGCAAAAAATCTCCCAAAATAAAGCCCAAGAAGAGACTCAGGGCTTCACAGCATTCTTTACAGACAGCTGAAAAGTTTATTAAAGATGGTGTGTCAGTGGCTTCTGCAGGACAGAACACTTCTAGTACCCCTGGTTCAAACCTACCAGCGGGACGCAGTTCCGGCTTACCCAAAACCCTAGTTAAACTAAGGGACGTGGAAGATGGTGCAGTCTGGGAAGGGAAAAATCGGACTTATATCACCATGGAACGAGCAGCCATTGCTTTATCCTGTCTTGTCACAGCAGAGGTATGAGCTAAGCTAAGGAAGGTGATGTCATTGTTCAACCTTTCCTTTATCATTATTAAGACTAATCTTGTCTTTAACTCTCTTACTTTGTCTTTTTGTCTGTTATTCTGGATTCAGGGTACAATAGGAGGAAATCCTTCTACTGTCATAAAACGACGTGCACCACCTTGCCTCAATGACTATTGCCGGTTAGGGTGTATATGTGCTAGTCTTGTTCAGGAGAGGCGCCAGCATCATTGTGGCAAACCTCAGTGCATGCTGGGATGTGACTGCCTTCGACGCAAAGTAGTCCTTTTGAAAAATGATGACACAAACGAGGTGTCTGCCCCTTTAAATGATGCAGAAGATGATGTACCCAAAGTGAAAAAGAAGAAAAAACGTATATCTTACAGTGAGTATGTTCTCATCAGGCTGGAGATGAATGAAATTTTAAAATCTTGAAATTTAATTAATTCATAATTTTTGCTGTTTTTTTTGGTTGTTTGTTTTAGTTCTTTCAGGTACTGATGCAGCACCTGAACCAGCTCTGCATGTAAAAACATTGTGGGTTGAGCAAAATGATGCTGATTCAGAGCCACTTTTCATTCCTTATTCTGCCAAGCCTCTTCATCCTCCATTAATATCACTGGATCTCCAAAAAGACTTGGAGAACTTTTTACATGCTTCACCTAAAAGAGGAGCTGTGAGAGCTGTGAGCATTTCAAATCTGTTTAACTGATTTGCTTTAGTATCACTCATGTTTAAAATGGCTTGTTAAATTTGACTAACTAAAAAAAAGTTATTTGTGGTGGTAATTGGATTTATTTAATTAGTTATTATAATAAAAAATTATTTAATGTTTAGATAAAAATGACTAAAGTATGTGATTCATTATGAAAGAAAAAACATTTAGCACAGTAGTACTGTGAAGTAATTACTTAAATACTTGAATAAATATATAAAGGCATATTTAGGAAATATTTGGGGGATAGCATTAAATAGTGTCACAAATGCAAAGAATATCTGCAATAACATTTGCTGTTTTACAAGTTGTGTATGATGTACTTGTGTTTGCTTAGATTTTATTTTGGTGATGCAAGTATATATGATATGATGTATTCTTTGTAATCCGTTATGTTAAGGTTGATAGGGTAAGTTGGAGCAGGGTCAAAAATCTGGAAAGCCTGGATTGTGCTCGTGTGAGGCCATTCTGTGGGAGAAAACTGTCTCCTTGTGGACAAAGACGAATGAAGGTGAGACCCCAAATGCAGTAGTACTATTCAGAATTCTTAAGCATTGATCAGGTCTGATCAAATTTTCTCTGTTTGCAGGAAGTTCATCCAGATCTTAGTTTACAGGACTCATTACAAGGTTGGTGTACAAGCTAATAATTCTAAAAATTAAGCTATAACATTTGTGTTCTACATGTTGTTATTAAAATCCATTTAAATGTTATGTTGACGTTCCTTTTACAGAAATAGAGGAAGGGGAGCTTCGACCGCCTACTCAGTCTGGTCCTACTAAACGGCTGGAAATTGTGTCAAAGTGCAAGTGGGCAACAGAAGGCAGCAGGTACGTTGTCTTGCGCACAGTGTGTGAGCGTATGGCACAGGACCGTCTGAAGGACCCTTTCTGGGTCGGCAAGTACCAAATCCAGCCCACATCCAAGACTAAAATGGAGACAGATGAAGGATCCATAATTACATATAAAGTGGTCATCTCTCAGCCACACCTCGAGGAGACTGAAGAGAAGAAGAAGGAGGAGAGAATAAAGCAGCTGGAAGCTCAGTTGATTGAGACCATAGGAAAAAGTGAAGTGAAGGGCCTTCCCCTTCTCTCTCAGGTCACTCCTGCAGGTTTGCTAAAGGCTGAGAAAAAACCTTCTGGTGCTCTGGGTCAGATAATGGTAAGCATAATTTACATTTTAATGGTTCTTTCACATGTGCAGCATTTAGTCCTTTTAAATCAAACCTTAGTGTATTAAATTTCTTGGCGTGGATCAGTAGGTAAAAAACACAGAATTAGCCAGATTTCAGGTCAGCTGATTGAAGTGGTTGCTAACCTGATACAGGTGCAGTTATAACATGTTTCAATGTTGAATTAACTCAATGGTATATTCTTTATCTGGTAAACAGACACGTGACGTGTACACTGTGTCTAGGTACAGAGTAAACAACTGTGTTCTCTGTGCTCAGTTGTTTTTCTTATCTTTTCTCTGAGCTTGCAAAAGCTTGTCTATTTCATTTTTATGTCTTTCATGTCTTTATTTCAGAACATGGAATGAAAGAGTTTTGAGATTTTTTTTATGACAAGTTTTCAGACCCTTGCCTTTTTACGTGACCCTTATAAAATTTTTTTTGTTGTATTTGTGTGTTATGTCAAATGCAGAGAAATCAATTTTGCAGATTTGATTAAAGGATTAATAAATGTGAACAAACCTGTTATAACATGCCTTTCCATCTCATAATGCCACTGTATGAGATTTATTAATACGGCAGCAGTCTGGAAAAGCTTAATTTTGATTAATTTGTCATACTCCATCATGATCTTTCTGTATAGGTAAATGGAAAGCTATATCCACAAGCCAAATTAGAACTGGGCCAGATGGGGGCTTTGCATCCTGCCAACAGACTGGCTGCTTACATCACAGGAAGAGTATGTGTGGCTAACAAACATGATGTTACAACTGGTACTACAGTCGCCAAGACATCACATACAGCTTCTACCACCCCAACCAATGTAGCCATGACGGCAGTTACCAACACACTCTCTTCAACTGTCACATTGGCTAAGCCTACAGGTAGGGAAATGTCTGTTTACACTTAAGAGTCTACAGATTCTATTTTGGGAAACCATATTCAGTTTTTTAATCTAAAATATTACAGTAATACATTTGTATCACTGCTATTACACTTAAAGTGCACCAAAGTAAGTGTAGAATAGTTAAAAATGATTTTTTTCTTTTCTTTTTTTTTTTTACTCTTGTTTGGCACAAACCTGATTATCTAGATAATCTGTTGTGTGAAATATATCCATTGTGTCGTTACTAGTCCAAAGGGAAGGTTCCTGCAAACTAAGGGTAGCCAGCTCTAATAGTGTTTAATGCTGCATTAGAGTATACAGTGTATACATAATATTCAGTGTAATTCTAAAATTACCTGAGAGTTATAGTGCAAATGTTATTAATCCAAGTTTGTAGAGAAAGTTAACATTTTTCTGTATTTCTCCCTTTCAACAGTGTCTAAGCAACCTATGGGAACAGAGTTTGTCCAGGCTGAGCTCGGCTCCCAACAGCAAAAAACAGCCAGTATTGATATGTTACCAGTGCAGCGCACAGTTAAAAATCTCATAATTTCTTCTTCCTCAATGTTGACCGGATCCTCTGGGATTTCAGTGCCGTGTAACATGCCACCAAAGGCAAACGTGGTTTCCCATGCCTCTCCTGCATCTGGCACCACAGGTACCCCTAGCTTTTTAAAATTGGGGCACTATTTCAGACACTTGGATTAGCCTATATTTTTATTAACTTAAACCTACAACTACAAATGAATTAGAACTTATGTAATGTTAGAAATACAAATATCATGAAAAAAATAAATTATAGTTATAATAGCATACTTTATATTTTTATTACTATTGTACTTTTTTGTACACAACTTCTTTTTGATTAGATGGCTCCATCCAAGTGGTTAGGGCAGTAACTGGATCTGGATCAGCTGCACCAGAGAAGACTTTTGTGCTCAGTACAACTGGATCAAATGTAACGCTCTCTGGTAGTGGGATCAGGTTGATGCAGCCTCTAACTTCTACACGTCCAGTTGTTCCAGGACAAAGGATGGTGATGTTAAAGACAGCTAATCCTTCTGGCCGAGTAATCCATCTTGTGCCTCTTGGCCAATTCAGGGCCCTCAATCCAAACGCCCACATACATTCTCAGCAGTGTGAGTGTGCATGATGTGAGGATATAAGGCAAATTCTCATTGATTTTTATGATGAGCTGACAGTTTTGCTTTTTTATTTTACAGCCACTCTTGTCCGTTTTCCAACTCCCAACCCAGTCCCTCTGAGTAAGCCTCAAACCTCTACAGCTGTCACTTCAACAATATCTTCTTCTTTTGCGACACAATATCAGAATACAGCCCCAATATATAGTACAAAAGACACTGTCGCAACAAGCAACACCTCCACGATTGCTACAAAACCAGTCAGCCCTGTCAGTGGCTCAAAGACTTTACTGATTTGTAACAAACCTAATACTGTAAAAATTATACCAGTACTTCTTAAGGATAGTTCTAAAAGCACTTTAAGAATTATACCTCAGGAAGTTTCTGAAGATCCTCAAATATTCAAGGATCCCAGACTCACATCTTCAGCATCATCAGATCAGGGCTCTTCAGAGGGTCACCCAGCAAATCAAGGTTTGCAACTCACTTCTCAAAGGCCCTTAATCCCTAACAACCCAGATCTTCAAAAATTAGACAACACTCGTAACCCTGACTTTCCACCAGCCAAGGAACATTCTGAAGAAGAATCACGGTGCTCCAAAATGTCACATGAAAATGTGATTTTTATAGACCACTCTTACACCTTCGAAATGAAGAAGATGAGCACACCATCTGAAAAGCATGTTGATGTGTCTAAAGACAGCTCTGATTCTGCAAATGGCTCTGGGTACCATATGCTTCTTAAGGAAGTGCTGGACTTGGGCCTTGAGCAAGCTGAGGGTTGTGGTACCAGTGGTGCTGTCTTAGGCACTGAGAGTGGTGAAGAATCTAAGGCAGGATCACATCTGGTAAGAGGAGAGGAGATTGATTCTGACTGCACAGAACTAACTGAAGATTCAGACATGTATAATGACACTGACTCCATCCAGTCTAGTGACAAGGAGGATCTGTTCATAGGCACTGTAAGAGATTAAGCTGCTAAAAATAATACTTGTTTTCATTATTATTCAAAGTGAACCAAGTCCTACATCAAATCATTCTCTTTTTTCAGGGTTGTGATCGAGAAGAAAAGAATAAGGGAAAACAGAACTCTGTTGATGCAGAGGTTAAAGATTTGACTGAGAAGGATGATGATGAGCTGGTTGATATTGAAACGTTTGAGGAGGGAGCTGAGAAAATCCTTCCACTGCCTGGGCAGATGCAACATGATAGGTGAGATTAGCTTTCAAACACTAATGTCATGTCCCTGATTAATATAAATTCTTCCCGGCTGTAGAGAATAAAAATGAAATTTGGTGACTTGGCACCATCTGCCATGCTTTAATGTAAAAGAATGGACTTTGAATGTAGAATATTAGGAATGTGTAAAATTTCAGTGATTATAACGTTTTGTGATAACAGTTCTTCTTTGTCTTAATTTAACAGCTTTCGAAATCAGTCATCAGATGAGGAGAATGAAAATGAAAATTTGGTATGTATTTAACTGC
>JAOTRN010000002.1:12665046-12677118 GCA_028566695.1 Bagroides melapterus
TCCTACAGCCCATGTCTTACAATAATCACATACACCACTGTATTCTGAAGATGTCTGTTTTCAGTATTTAAAAAATATTACTTTTTGAGTCAGCCTTGCAAAAATTGGAATTCCTGATCTTGTGATTAAAATCGTAATAAGTCAAGAGAAAAATCTTTTCCCTAACACAAGGCACATTTTGCTGTTTTAATTCAAGCTCACAGTCCCACATCACCTCTGCAATTATATTGCAGTGTTAGTGGAGATGATTGATTACAGATTGGTCTCTGGGGTTAATTGCAAAAATATTTGCAAATATATACATGTTCAGGGAGGCATTTGATTTTTAATTTAATGTCATTCTTCCATTTAAATGCTGGTACCATCTACCGTCTTTAATCAGATTTCCTGATAGCTCTCAATCCCAGTCTAAGTTTTCCTTCTAAGCATTTTATAAGCTGTTAGAACCTCTGCTGTTTGAGCTTTAGTAAATCTGTGTGCTGTTTAAGTGAGCTAAATGTGGTTCTGTTAGTTAGGGCATCTTAAATCATCAGGTTATTCTTCATATTGTTTATTTTCATATCTCTTGGTCAAGTTAGATTTGTCTTTCATTTACATCACAATATTGAATACAATCTTACAGACAGATGAAGGAATCATGTTTACACGCACCCACCATATTGTGAGGAAGACTACTCTGTACGATATGGATATAGACCCTCTGCACAAGTACGCTGCTGTTGGCTGCCAGGACCGTAGCATCAGGTAAGAGAGGAATTTGTGCTTTGTTGTATTCTTGATTAGTAACAAAATTATTATTTAGGTTCTTTTGTAGCAAAATTGGATTTGAAGTGTTTGCACAGAGCAGCAGTCATGCTTCATGAGTCATTTGACTACACAAACACACACCTGTAGTGGTATTATGACTAATGTCTGAGAGGGAATGCAATTTATCAGACAGGTTTTAAGCTGTTCTTCCATATGTGTGATTAGTCTGCCTTCTGTAATAACATCTCCAAGTCGAGTTTAGTGGCAGACCAGTAATACCAGTCTGATTAACATATATGATGAAATGGAGTTCATGAGACTAAGTGCTTGTGTATAAGTTTATTGTGTTCTTTGGGGGACATTTAGTGATTTATTTACTTATGGATAGACTGTGTTTCTTTCTTCTTTTTTTTTTTTTTTAGCTGCCTGAACAATTGTGTAAATTTAAGGTGTGCTTAGAACTTTGGTGAAATTCAAGTGGTCACAAATGCGTGTATAATTCTTTACACAGTATAGTCTACTTCTTTAGTAGGACATGACGGTCAGTTTTGCTCTGTAACTACTCATTTTGAAAGGGAGAAAATAGAAACTTATTATATGTAATCAAGTCAAATAGGAAATTACAAGAACACGCTGCTTCTCTAGTCCATTTAAATAAGTTCCTAGTTCTGGCTGGAAGCTATTTTAGGAAGCAGTGTTCACTAGGCGGGAACCAGGGAAGCACATGACTGTGAACTGTCCTTCTGTTCATTCTCTAAACCAACTCTGCAAAGAATGCTGCTAGAAAAGTAAGGATGTTCTGCATTCTGTCTTTTTAATCCCTCTTTTAGCACATCAGTGAATTAAGTTGATTTATGAGACAAGCTCAGAAAATTAATAGAATGCAAAGTACAAGAAACTGTATACTGAATTGGTTTTAATATGCACAAACATTGCATTGTTGAGAGAGGGAGAGGGAGGGAGAGGTAATTGGCCCTCTAGTGGTCACTGGGTAAAGAAACAAAATTAATTGTTTTGGGTACAGAAACATGCATAATGACCAAATGCTTGAAGTGTTTTTTGAACTTTGAATTGTAGTAGTAGTTTATCCACACACTATTTATTTATCCATCATTCAATCCTCTGTCTAATACAGGATCTTTAACATCAGCAATGGCAAACAGAAAAAAATATACAAGGGTTCTCAGGGGGAGGATGGCACCCTCATTAAGGTAAGCACACCCTGACAGAAAATAGTTGATAGAGTAGCTGTGTGTTTATTAAAATGTGTTTAGACTACTAAGTATCACAGCTAAATCAAACCTTATGTCCACACTCGAGATAGAAATTCATTTTTCCCCTGTTCTTCGCAAATGTGTTTTAGGTCCAAATGGATCCATCTGGGATGTATGTGGCTACTAGCTGTTCGGACAAAAACATCAACATTTTTGACTTCTACACTGGGGAGTGTGTAGCCACCATGTTTGGGCACTCTGGTATTGAACTCTGTTTTTGCATGTCTTCAAATGAAATGTCATTTTTGGGATTGCTGACTGTTTTCCCTTTACAGAGATTGTCACTGGGATGAAGTTTACCAATGATTGCAAGCATCTGATATCAGTGTCAGGGGACAGGTAGTTTCAGTCAATAATAATAATAATTTTAAATCATCATAATAATAATAAACTGTTCAAATAACTTTATAATAAATTATACTCCTGTTTTATTAGATTATATTACTAGAAATTAAAATGATGTGTTTGTGTTCAGCTGCATCTTTGTGTGGCGACTTAACCCAGAGCTGACCATCAGTATGAGACAAAGACTTTCTGATCTTAAACAGAAGAGCAAACCTGTACAGAAAAGCCCCCCAGTCAAACAACATCCAGTCAGGTACAATGCACAAACATGGGTTACCACATGCAGTGAATGAGAATGAGTTATTCAAGGGTGTTTTTGTCTATATTGGGTGAACTACAAATGAATCATGCATGCACTGAATTAATTAAAACATATTTGAGGTCTCTCTTCTGTTTTCTTTTTCAAAAAAAGAAACACATACTGTTTTCCACAGTATAAACCCTTTATTGTTGCTTTCATTTACATTTAAGATTTGTTACCAAAAATCATTTAAGTCAATTACATATTAACCTGATCTTTCTGTTCCTGGTGTTTTCTTTTAAATGTGCATGTGATGCATCTTCTGAGCTCATGCACATCTCAGCTCAAATATTAGGTCTTGCTCTCATAAAGCTAATATTAAAGTGAACCACACCTAATAGTCAATATTTAAGGTACACCAGGATTCACCACTTCAATTCTATATAGAAATGAGACTTCTTTGGTAATCAAATCCATATACAGTTGGACAAAAATAAATAAAACAAATGACATGCTATTGATTCAAAATAATTAAAGACTTCTGTGTGAATGTGTTGGTTTTAAAATGCTACAGTTTGTACAGTTTCTCCCAGATGGATTGACACACAACACGCAGCCTGAATGCTGACTATAATCCAACAGAACCAAACTAACAAAACATGTTACTAACCAAATCCAAAATCTTTATATGTTTCCACATTAATACATCTACATCATTGTTTTTGTGCTCAGCACTAGGAAGGATGTGCACAGTGCTCCAGCTATAGGCACCATGTCCTCAGACAGTGACAAAGAGCCTGAGGAAGAAGAGGTTATCGAAGAAGAGGATGAATACAATTTTCCTCAATTATCTTCTGGCAGCAGCACTGGAGAAGAGACTGGTATCTTATTTGACTTTCTTAGACGTTTTTGGAATTCTTTGCCGTTGACTGTGTCTTTCAGACCTTACAAAATATATCTTCTTTCATGTTTATAAGGATCATCAGAGGAGAAGCATGACTCGATACGAGAGATGAGAAATGTAAGAATAGTCATTACGTTACAAAATAATAATAATATAATGTATTCACTGAGCACATTATTAGGAACACTTTGGTCTCCATTTGTTCCCCAAACAGCCTCATTTCTTCATGGCATGGATTCTACAAGATTTTGGAAACATTCTTTTGAGATTCTGGTTTATTTTCACATGATTGCATGCCAATTCCTGTAGATTTTTCAGGTGCATTTTCATTCTGTGAATATTCCTAACAAATACCAAAGATGATGTATTCAGATCCAGTGATTGAAGACCACTGAACACAGTCATGTTCATGAAACCAGATTGAGATGACTTCTGTTTTGTGACATGGTACATTATCGTTCTGGAAATAGCCATTAGAAGATAGTAAATTGTAGCCATGAAGGATGCCATGACCAGCACCAATACTCCAAACAGGCTGTGGTGTTTAAGTGATGATTGATTGGTATTAAGGCCAGAGTGTGCCAAGGAATCATTCCCCACACTATTACACCACCTCCATCTGCCTGGACACAAGACAGGTTGGGTTCATGAATTCATGCAGTTGGTGCAAAATTCTGACCATTCTGTGTAAACTCTAGAGACTGTATTGTGTGAAAATCCCAGATCAACAGATATAGAACAAAATACTCAAACCAGCCCATCTAACACTAACATGCATACCACAATCAAATCAGAGCTCATATTTCCCCCATTCTGATGGTTGAGGTGATTACTACACAGAGCATCTGGCCTGTATCTCATGATTTTATGGACTCCATTGCTGCCATATCTTTGGCTGATAATTGCATAAACAAGTATTTGTTCCTAAAAGTGCCCAGTGAGTATATTTAGTACATTAAACTATAGGTATACAATATGCATTATGTTTGACTCTCTATACTCTCACAATTCTTTATTTCCTCCTTTAGATTTCTGACAGCAGTCCAGCAGGTGAGAGCTCAGGTCCAAGGCAAAGGCGACGCTGGTCCAGACGAATAGGAAGTGCAGATTTGATGGTGAAGTCCATGCTGGACCTGAGGCAGCTGGAGTCTTTTGCTAAGTCCCCAGGTGTCAATCGAGAGCGTGTTCTGCATCCAGATCTGGATCTTGGCAGTACTATCAGCCTACAGACCATCACTGCATGGGTAATTAGACATGTGCACAATCAGAACATTTGTCAGGTTGATTCCAGTTTTGTATTAAATACTTCAATTACTTCAAAGTACTCAAGGGTGCAATGATGAAGTATTAATTTGAATGAATTCAAACAAACAGTGCCTCACCCTCTTTTTTTTTAATGCAGGTGGAGGATCCAGAAGTGCAGGTCTCGCTTGTACCAAGAGGACACACACGTCCTCAATACATCCCACTTTCACCTCAGACGCCAGACACAGAGGCTGTGGTGCTTTACCCTGATGGCTGTGAGGACAGAGTGAGCCTGGCAGGCAGGTCAGTCCACATGTCCTTCTCAATCACACGCAGCACTTACATGTAGTGGCAGAGTGGACAATTAAGTATTTTTGGCCATTGTGGTGAAAGAATAGTTATGCCTTCTGCTATTACAGTTTATAATGTTCTGGTATTTTCTATATGCTTATCTTGGCTTCATTAACTTCTTGATTTAAAAATGATATAAAGTATTTGTTTTTATTTAAAGTTTACTATAGTTTCTAACATAAATATGTGTACTTTTACTGACAAATTATAAAATAATGAGTACTTAGTATTTTGACAGCTTACTCACATTATAAAAGATGATGTTCTTTGCTCTTTAGTGAGTACCAGGTCAAGAAGTTAGCCCATGATATGAGGTTGCCTAAAGGAAACTGTCCTGAGAAGCAGAGCCCTGATAGTGCATGCTCAATGGATTATTCCAACAGCCGTCTTTCCAGCCCAGATCAGCCTGGAGAAGGTAAAACTCACTTGAAATCTAAAACACACACACATACACACACACACACACACACCATATAGCTACTAACAATATTTTACCTTCATTTTGGTGTTAGACTCTGAACCCACTGAGCCACTGAGTGTGGATGGAAACTCATCTGAGCTAGACATGGAAGACCTAGAAGAGGAAGAGTTGGAGAGCCTGAAGAAGACTGAGATCTGTACCTCTGTGCCTCAGACTCCAGACCAGGAAGTCTTCCTCAATAAAAACTTTGCAAACTTGTCAGACTTCAGCACCTCAGGTCTGTGGGTGAGGGAGTATGTGAGTGGTAATGCTTGTTTTAAGGGATTTTGTAATAAACTTGTAATTGTTTGTCATGATCTCTCTTTTTTGCGATGATCCAGGAAGTCCTAATTCTCATCTTCAGCCAGCCATCACTGACAGCATTTCATCAAAATTTCTCACTGGTTCCACTGGCTGGTAAGACATTCATGCATAAGCAGTCTTTACTCAGCAGCACAAAATAATGGGTTAAACCAAGTAAAATGTCAGCTTTATGTGTTTAAAAGTGTTTTTCAAAAAATATATTTTGTCATCCCATAGCAGGCAGGCATTTTCCTGCCCTTCAAGCAAAACTTCTGAGAGCAAGGTTGCTAATGAATTGGCGCATCTCCCGGTTTCTGAGGTGCGCCCTCTTATGGAGGACAGAAAACAGTGCAGCCTGCAAGAAATCCAAAGCCCTGCGAGGCCTTCAGTTCTGGACTTAACTCCTGAGAAGAAACGCATCCCTGTAGAAATTTCTGCTGATTCCCTGGGTGCCTCAGCTGGCATGAGGAAAGCCCAATCTATCCACAGCATCTCTTCAGAGGGTGAGATATCCAACTTCTGGTAAACAGAGCTGTTATTTAAAAAACAATTACTATTAGACTGTCAGTTCAAATTGAGATTTTTTTTATTGAAAATGGTGGACAGATTGTTGCGGACAGATTGCTACAGGAGTGATTTAATAAGTAGTCTCTGTACTTGCTAAGAATGACCTTTGGCTTTTTTCTGTTTTCTGTGTATGTTGTTCAACCTTCCGCACTTTGTTCAGCTGATTTGCCTCAGACATCGATACATCTTTCAAAGGAGGTTCCCCCTCAGCCTCAGCCTTGCGAGCATGCTCCACTGTCCACACTGCGCCGAACACTTCCCACTGTGCCTCTCTCAAGCATGACAACTACCCAGCCAAGGGACTGCCCTACACCAACTAAGTCCAAGCCACGCTCATACATGAGCCCTACTACCAGTTCCATAGCCAAAATGTCACGCTCTGTGTCCATGAGCGACAGCCTGAATGTGAATGAGCTCAATGATGTACCTGTATCTGACACCCACAGAGGCTCAGCATCAGAAACCTACAGCCTTCGCACTTCTTCTCGCAGCAAACCCTCTTCACCAGTAGTCCCACTACCCTCTTCATGTATTGGGTCTCCCTCCCGTGGAGCTGTTGTACCCACCATAAGTGGTGCTGCCAATCCTAACTCCTCTTCTAAAGGCATTCAAGCCAAATTACCCAGCAGTGCCCGTCCACAGCTACACCTGGACATCACCAAACCTCTCCCAGATAAGCCTTCCATGGCCTCCTTCTCTCCTACCAGCAAGAATACCAAGCTTGTCCATAAAGAAGATCTTGGTAACAGGACTGCAGGAAGTGTATCACCCCTTCCAGGACCAGAGCAGTGTCATTCCAGCAACATGCAGCCAGTCACATGCTCAGACGCTACTGACACCAGACCACTGGAACAACAGGAGCTAAAAACTGATCAGTCTGAAGAGCCAGAGAAGATCCAGGGACAAGATACAGAGCTGGAGCAGACTCAGACCAAGCAATCAATTCAGAATCCGGAGAGCACAGTTTGTCTGCAGGCAGCCTGTCAATCCCAGGATTCAGGTTTGCTGGGATTTAACTCCTCTCTTGTTCTCTCTTCTGTACCTCTGCGCCTAGGTCTGCCCAAGCACTTCTTTACCAGCAGGCTCTGGTATTTCTCTCCTTCCATCTCTTCCATCACTTCTGCCATGTACTCCTCTTCACCCTATCCCTCCATTAACCATTACCACCTGAAGGGTGAGGCATGCTTCCTATCTTCATACTCTTCCATTAACCATGTATCCTGCTCCTAATTATTCTTTCCTTTGCTCTTTTCTTTACTCAAATCATATTATATATATTGTAAATAAAGTCCTGTTCTTTATGTAAGTTATGTAATCATTATGTCTGTGAATGTCCTGCCTTTTTATAATGTGACTTTGCTGGATCCTAGTCTGGAACTGTTTTGAGCCAGTATTTGGCAGCAAAATTGTTTCAGTCCCAGCACTTGAATCGTTCATGTTGTGTATTCATTGTTTGACTTTGGATGTATAATATATTGTTAAACTGAGTTATACCATACAAAACTCCCAAATATGATTATGGAATGTTTTGTTTTTTTAAACCAGTAGAAATGCAGAATTGCTCTTCAAATTGTACACCATTTTCCAGACACAGTGCTGACTGCATCACCAGCACCACCATCTTGCTCTCAGACAAGCTGTGTGACAGAATGTTGTCTTTTTTTCTTTTCTTTTTTTTTTCAGATGCATCTCTCAGTATGGAGTCATGCAAGCTTGCAGCAATTGAACTTCAAAGTAGTTTTAAAAAGGCATGCCACTTCTACAGGATGGTAAATTATCATTACACTAATCTTATTGCAATGAGAAGACGTATGTAGCTATGCATTCTGAGTGTGCATTTACTCTGTGTGTTTACAGCTGAGTTCTACAGACCAGAGGCAGGAACATCAGGAGATGGCTCAAGTGTTGACTGAGGTATTTGATGCAGTACAGGCTGAGTTGAACTCCTTGCCACGTTATGTAGAAAGCCGCTCTGGCTCCAGCAGCAGCAGCAGCTCAGTGTGTGTGCTGGGCAGTGGGGCAGGTGGTGTGGGTGAGGAACGAACACTGGCATTGCTGGAGCAGTATTCACAGCTTCTCCTCAGAGCTGTGGAGAAGAGAATAGACAACAAAGTCTGAAAAGCTTCTCTTTTGTAATAATTACAACATTAAGGCTAAGGCCGGATCACAAGCCATGACTCTGCACAGAAGCAGATTCTTTTAAATGAAATTTTTTAATAAGCAGATTTTTTAAGTAAAAAATCCAGAAGTGATTGAAATGTGGACTTTCCTTCCTTTTTGTGTAAACACTACCAGCACAGATGGAGAGGCTGAGTGTGACCGGCATGGCCAAATTGCACTATAGACTGTAATCTCGCCTACCTCCCTTTTTAGTGTGTTATTACAGCAATCGTATAGTCTACACTTCACCTCATTGCCAAATAAGGTGCCCTTTTACTTGTTATTGGTATACTGTATCAGAGCAATGACTGATTAAATAACAGTAAATGGACTGATCATTGAATGGCTTGTAACAGTGTATAAATGAGAAATGGACTCATACAGCTCCAGTTTGGCCATCACCAAGATGGAGATGAACTTGTTTTACTGACCCTCAAGAAAATGTGAACTTTTTTCAGAACTTTCTCTCTTTCTAGATCATTCAAAGATAATCCAGATGTTTGGTCATTTAAATCTTTTATCATGGAGTGCTTTTTTTATTAAGTATATGTTGTTGCAGATGTGTGACTGTATTTATTCTAGTGCTGTTTGATAATAACAAGGGTTACAGGTCTACATAGTGTGTTGTACGTGTTCACACAGGATACCGTTAACATCCGTATAGTTCCAGAGGAGAGGATCTGGAACAACAGCATCCTAATCTCACGCTTGACAATTTTGTACATTTTATAATACTGACACTAATGATGTCTAAAGAGATTGTGGGTGCCTTATTTTCTAGCCAATATCTGGTATTTATAATTCAAAAATTTTGATGACAATGATAGGATGCAGTGTAAAAGATTCCAGTAGGTCAGACTCTTTAACTGCCATACAAATAAAATAAAAAAGGACAGAATTGCAAAGGGAATGCTCTATATAAACTTGCTTATCAGCTCAACCAATTCAAAAGAACATTGAGGAATTAACATTTTATTTTCCTCAGGTTCCTTTCGTTTGGTTTAAATCTAATGATCTTATATGCTTTTCATAATTGTGTAATTTGACTAGTTCGTATTCAGGTTTCTGTCCCTTTTCTTATAGCTAACACTGATGTACAGTAAAGCACTTTGTTTTCTAAAGTAACACTTGTGATACCACAGGAATACTGTATTTGTGCTAGTTGTCTGCTGTATATCGTTCTGATTTTTCTCCTACTGTTAAAGAATATGGTGCTTGTGCTCAGTACAGCTAAAAAAGTGTCTAAACCAGTTTTGTACAATAGACCAGTTACTTGAAGGTCAAAGCTATTCAATGACATGATCCTCTGTCCACAACCAGCCACAAAACTATCCCAGAATATCAGGAATTCTAATTACAAATGCTGTTATTACCATTAACATTTCAGCCTGCAAATTAGACCACACAGTTCTTGTATAGTAATATTCCAATCATGTGACCATATTAATCATTTAGCTGAACTGAGTGCAGTTCAGAGCAACTTTACTGCTAGCATGACAAAACCATATGCATGAAGAGACATGAACTTGGCTCACTGGACACTGAACTAGAGTGCATGGTTATATATATCTGACTTTCTTGAAGAACAATCATTCAATGCTTTGCTATTCAGCACTATATATAGCTGCCTGCGCCATTCATTTTTCCTGTAAGACAGGAAATCACAGAAGCTAGCATTAAAAATAAATAAGGTTTTCAGACCATTTGAAATTTGATTGCTCTGCACTATTCCTGAATGACTTGTTTTTATATAACTTACGTGTCATCTGAAAGGCAAAGTCAGGTGCTAGTTAATAAAACTGTATTTATTACACAAAAAGTGGTTATTTGTTGTGCATCAATCAACTATTAATTCTCTGTGTTCAACAATAATGAACTCCCAAGTTTTTTTTTTTTATTTATTATTATTTTGTTTTTAAATGAAGTAGCACTTTGTGCAGTGGATTAGGAGCTGAAGTGGATGGGCTTGTTCATGTACAGTGATTATTGTTGCCATTTCACAGCTTCAGGGTCTGGGATTCAATTCAGAACAAAGGATCCTGTGGGTTGGTCGTGTGCATGTGTGGAAGTTTGCACGTTCTCCTCATACTTGCATGAAGTTCTCCAGTTTCCTCACAGCTCCCAAAAATTTTAGTTGAATTGGTGACCTTAAACTAAACATAGATTTTTGTAGGGTGCCTTGTGACACACTCCTGTCAAGTCTAGTTCAGAGACGTCAAATGGTCAAAGCTTCATAGTGACCCCACGACTCCAGAAAGAGATTCCACCAGTTGAAAGTAATTGTACTTGATATCATAATCCATATCATACCAGAAATTCACTGAAGAGACACAAAACATGTTTACATGTTATCTTCTGTAACATCAAGGAATAACATATTTCCAGTAGAAATAGTAAGTGCATTTAAAGTACACTTGCATTCATCATATTACAATGTGATTTATTAAAGAATGTTTTCAGTCGAATCCATTACACAGTACCTGCTATGCATCCATGAGACTGGCGGACATGATGGAACCAGAGTGAGGGGAGGTAAAGCATCTCTCCTGCTCTCACTGTACAGCACAGTGGGCGGACATGTCTGTAGGAGGGAAAGCGCTCCAGGTCTGGATTTAGAGGATCCAGGGGAATCCAAGGCACCTAAAGTGAGACCATAATTTCCTCAGACAGATATTTTGTTGTAGCCCTGGTCTGGTCATAATAATCCAACACCAATTTGGTGTTTCTCTTTCATAAACTCATCTGATGAGATTTAACCATCAGTAAATAAAAGAATGATGGTCAAACAATTTAGTTTGACCAGCTAATGTAAAGTTTTCCTTAACCCACTAAAATGCATTTTGTGTTTTCCATGTTTTAAATACGGGTTTTAAGAAGTTCCAAAAGATTTCCATACTTTTTCTGAATCCTCTTCATCCACAATTTCAAAGCTGCCATCTTGCCTCTGTTTGTATGTAGCAGGCTGGTATAGTTCTACACAAAGTCACAATGTGAACACAGGGAGGAATATGCAATGCCAACAACATACTCAGTGACTCGCCATAACAGTAGGTGAGACGTAATTAATCTAAAAGTATAATAAAAGCAAACATGTTCTTAAGAATTTTGCCTTGCCATATGGAATAAAGGGTCGATCAGTGGGAGGGAGCAGAATAAAAGTCTTCTCTCCAGAGATAACACAGTAAAGGTTCTCATAGTGGTCTTTGTGCACTGCAAGATAAAAGGTTACTTCACTCAATGCTGCAGCATTTTAGATTTCAGCTTTATAATGAAAATTGTAAACATAAGACCTACTAGATGTTACTGCATGCTCCTCTCCCAACCAGAAATTCACAGCATCAGGCACCTTTCCTAAAAACAAAAGTATATAACATGATTAATACATATTAAATTTATAACGTATAACTGTGCAGCCTGTTGTATCCTAATCATGTTTAATAGTATTTAATGAATTAAATGAAGCTTTAATGATTCC
>JAOTRN010000002.1:12679244-12689334 GCA_028566695.1 Bagroides melapterus
GGAGAAAATGGTGACAGTACTGAGAATGAGAGAGATTATAATCGAACTCAGTAAAATCAGTCAGTCTGAATAAAATACTGTTATTATCAGACAATTATAACATAAAGTTTTTAGCAAATCGTAGGGCATTCCGGAATATGGGTGTGGAAAAGAAATAACTTCGATATTAGCTAGTCACTTCCGGTCTTGCGCTAAAGTGATTCTGCGCAATTGGTGTTAAAATCAGAGCGGGAAAAATCCAGCTTTGTGTTGGAATGTTTTGAGTTTCAAAACGTGCCTATTTGCTTTACTTTTTTCATTCTTTTTGCTTTCATTCACAATCCTTAATGGATCTTGCGAGAAATGGATGAAGAGGAGTCACTTGAGAGTTACTTTGACCAGTCAATTGCTGTATGTTGAAATCTTGGAATCACAGGTGTAATGTGATACTCAAATTAAGGAGATTCTTTTCATCTTCATGTCATACATGCTCTTAACTGTATGCCCACCTCCACCAGGGTTCCTCTGAGTACGTATTTGGCGAAGAGTTGGGTTTGCAGGGCCCACCTCAGCTTCAGGATCCCTCTTTCCTCTCCTCCTCCATCCCCAACCAACAGAAAGATCTCTCTGAGGATCTGGACCTGAGCTTTCTGCCTGATGAGCTCGGTGCTCAGGATGAAGGGGGAGATAATGGAGGAGTGGGGTCTACAGAGGACAGTGGTGTGTACTTGGATTGTACAACTGGATCGTCCACTGAAGCAGACGTTGATGTTAATAAGAGGCAGCCTTCAGCCTCACCCTTCTGCAGCCTCCCTATGACACCCATGACACCCATGACCCCTGTCGCCCCTGTAGCAGAAAGTTCAGGGATCATCCCACAATTACAGTAAGATCATTTACTTTATTAAACAACCAATATCAAGATTTGTTCTAACTTTTCTTAAATGTGTAATGTTTGTTGTACTTCACTGCATTAAATTACTGTCAGAAACATTTATATTTCATACTCTGGGGTGGTGCTTTATGAACCTTTAGGTATCTTGTACCTGGGAAAGTACATGTAGTGAGGTTAAAAATTTAATCAAGGTACATAGCAAGACTGTACAGTAAATAAAGGTTAAAATGGTTAAAGAAGACTTGCCCTTGAGAGCACAATACTGGTACAAGAATTTCAAGTCAGTATTTATTTTGAGAGTGTTTCACATAACACTTCCACAATACCATAAAGATGGCAGGTTAGGTAGAACCTCATAGTCTATATGTATCAAACAATGCTTTATATTTGGCATGTAAAGAAACAGGGATAAACACAGGCGCTCAGAGGTTTACTTGTGGTCAGTTAGGCTAAACAGGAGAAGGCAGGGTGTGCTTGGCACTAGTACTTTCTGATATATTTTCAGCACTTTCATCTTCTGGCTTTCTGCATTTGTGTACCTTGTATTTTTCCATTGCTGAAATGTTTTTGTCATGCCCTTCTAGCTTTGTGGGGTTTGAACATATAACAGTAGGTGTGCAATCTGCTCTAATTTGACTATTTTTTTCTGTTTATATACTTCTATAAAACTGTTTTGAGACAATGTGAATTGTTAAAGGCTCTCTACAAATAAATTGAATTGAAATTGATTTGAAATTATTTGCCGGACTACTGCACTGTCTGATGCTTATTGAGTGAACCAACTTAATTCTCATGCACACATATGAACCTGTGTTTGGGTGTGGACAGGAATATAGTCTCCACAGTAAACCTGGCCTGTCCACTAGACCTGAAATCCATTGCCCTTCAAGCTCGAAATGCTGAGTACAATCCAAAGGTGGGTCTAATTTGAATTATGAAGGATTTCTTACATAGTGCATACATAGAGCTTTCACTCCCTGCTGAAACTGATATAAGGAGGGGAAAATAAATGTATTTAATATACATGGATATTTACAATACATATACATATAACAAAATATATTTTTAATAGATAAAAAATTAAATTATTTATTCATAGTAATTTTATATTTTTATATATATATTTTTAATATGTAAATTTTTTTTTATATTTATTCAGTACTACATGCTCTCCCCAATCATGCTCTTCACTAGCGTTTTGCTGCTGTAATTATGCGGATCCGTGAACCCAGGACCACTGCCCTCATTTTCAGCTCAGGAAAAATGGTCTGCACAGGCGCAAAGAGGTTTGATTTAAACTCAGACATCATATCAATTACAAATGTATGCACAGTATGTACCTCCATTTCTGGAAGGCAATACACCATTTGACAAAAAGTTTTTGGAAACTGTTGGACACCAATATGGTTGTTTTCAGATACAGAACTGTACAGGATTCATGGACATATATTTGCAAATAGATTCAATGAAATGTACTTAGAGTAATTTCTTGTCATTGTTAATATCACATTCTCTTGATTTCCTGGGTGTTTTACTAACATCTCATTTTAATAAAGATTTTCTTATTTCCTGCCAGTGAGGAGCAGTCTCGCCTTGCTGCAAGGAAGTATGCCCGGGTGGTACAGAAGCTCGGCTTCCCAGCCAAATTTCTCGACTTCAAAATCCAGAACATGGTTGGCAGCTGTGATGTGTGTTTCCCCATCCGGTTGGAGGGCCTGGTTCTGACTCACCAACAGTTCAGCAGGTTCACCCAAATAACTGTCCTGTTTTAAAGTTATATGAAATCTCCCTTCAGTATAGTAACTTTGATATGTTATACCTCAAGCTATGAACCCGAGTTGTTTCCTGGTTTGATCTACCGCATGGTGAAGCCACGGATTGTCCTCCTGATTTTTGTGTCTGGAAAAGTTGTTCTTACAGGTATGCTGTGGTTATCTGTTGATAATTTTAATCATCCTATTCAGCATTTGAAACCTCTGGTTCAAACTTCAGGTTTCTTTTCATTCAGCATCTCGTTTTTTTTACACTATGAACCCCCTATATCTATTAACATTTGATATTTCCAAAAACTATCCATGTCCTATATATAATTTTTTTATTTTTAAATGACAATAAGTTTTTTATTGGAGCATTTTCTCCATTTATAAATCTAGGTGCTAAAGATCGCTCCGAAATATATGAAGCTTTTGAGAATATCTACCCGATTCTGAAAGGATTCAGGAAACAGTGAAAAGAAGTGCACTTCTCTATGTTATTGAGTTCTGATATGTCAGTATATGAGGTGATGGTCTCTGTTTATTGAAAGTTATTCTTTATGCTTTCGCTTGAGTCAAGCCTTTGTTAGAGGGACATTTGGTATTTTGTTTGCAAACATTGTGCATGTTGTTTGTATGAGTTTCTCATACTGTGTTTATCATTCAAGTGGTGAGATGTAAATGTTTTGTTAACACGTTTTGGTACATAGTAAACTGAACTATAAATTTCTGATTTTCTGACAACTGGTTCTGATTTTCATACTAGAAAAATGACACAATCCACTGTGCGGTTTCAGAGTCTCTGTGAATATCATTTTTGCATTTCTCATGTTGCCTTGTTTTCCACAGCTTGTTCTCTAGGCTCGCCAACACCCAGTTCTCCTGACAGAATGTTCCTCTAACCATTTTCCCCGATTTAGCAGAGTGAAAACGGTTCTATTTATGTCATATTGTATCCTGAGTTCTTATCACTTAACAAATTCAAGATAAAATGATTTGTGCCAGATTTACTAATCATGATCATTCCAAGTGGTCTAATTTAGTTCTTCAAAAGCACCTGAGAACCAAATGAGAGTTCTATACTATAAGACCAAAGGTTTGTGGACACCTAACCATCACACCCATATGTGGGTATTTCCCAAACTAGAGGTCTTTGTATGTTCCGTGGAATTACTTTTACTGGAACTAAGAGGTCCAAACCTATTCCAGCAAGACAATGCCCCTGTGCACAAAGCCAGCTCCATGAAGAAGTTGTGTGGGAGAACTAAAGTGACCTGTACAGAGAACTGCACTTAACACATTTGGAATGAACTGGAATGCCAACTGCGCCCCAGGCTTTCTAACCCAAGATCAGAGCTTGACCTCACTAATGCCCTAATATACAGTAAAGCGTTTCCAGAAGATTGACACACATTACAACAGCAAAACATGAATTTGGAATAAGATATTTAAAAAGCACATTTGGAATGTTAACATTCCTTTACAGATATTTACATCTAGATGTGTTAAACTTAGAACATGGTAGCTTTGGAGTGAGACCACCCAATTTTCAGGTGAGCCAACATATAGTCCTAGAGTAAAATGTTTCTGACATTAGTGACCTGTTATCTGGTTATTATGCCAGATTATTCTTTCTTTATTAGACCATTCAGTGGTTGTATTGGCTATTCCCAATGCTTGTGTAATGGCTGATCGATTTAGCTTTTATGACTTGCTTATATACCATAGACAGCTCTTTGCTGTCTTCAAAGGTGAAGCCCAGGGCTCAGACCTAGAGCAGACATTAGACATTACATTGTCTAAACAATGAATCTAACAAGGTACACCTGGCAGTCACGTTCCAATATTTTTTGTTTTCTTAAAAAAGGGTGTAGTCCAACCAAAACACATGTTCAGAATTTCATGTTCTGTATTCATATGGAAAAATATTCCTCTTTTAATTTCAATTCCAAATTTCTTCAGTATAAAGCAAGGACAAAATATCAGGCCTTGCTGTTCTAATACTGTCATATGGTCTGTATATTGAACACATCTGCAAGAATTCTTCTGTTATATTGGAACGCCCATTTGATCTCATTCGCTCTATTTTATTTGCGAACATAAAGCCACGTAAGAGGGCGCGATGTATGACATTTAATATGCAACCCTTTATACCAGTAAGTATAAATTTGTATTTTTCATTCATCTTGGAAAAGACGGTAGAGATCTATTTCCCGTTTGGGCAGCTCCTGTCAGAATATGGTCATCTCTCCTCTATTCGAGACCACAAAAAAACGTATTTTCCCTGACAACAATCACTTTTGAGAGTAAACTAGGGTGGAGCCGGAGACCCCAGTGAGATTTGGACAGGCAGTCAACACTGAACTCACGCGCAGGACTAGCTGACGCACGGCCTGCACACACGTGACTTGAACATAAACAAAGTGAATCACGTGGTAGGTCTACATGAGAAACGCAGTAGAAGCAGCATCTCTTCAGTGACATTGTAATGTTTTGTTGTTGTGTTTAGGCAGTGGTAGCTTATAGATTCAGCGTTTGTAGCAGAAAATGTTATCAGACACAATGTAAACTGTGCTGTCATATCCCGGTAGTACGGCATTACAGCGGGAAAGCGTCGGCGCTATGGCGTGCCCCCCTGAAAGCGACGTGCGGGTGGTCGGGCCTTGTGAGTCGGGTACTGAGGGGGCGAGAGCGCAGGCCCGAGCAACCAGCCGACAGGATCAGCCTTGTCCAGGGGCCGTGACAGTCTCCCCGGCGACTGTAATGGTGGAGTCGGTGGATGATGCCGAGGGACTATATGTGGCGGTGGAGAGATGTCCTCTGTGTAACACTGCGAGGCGCAGGCTAACCTGTGCCCGGTGTATCAGAGCTGGAGACTTCGTGTACTTTGACGGTAAAAATCCGGAAAGGTATGTTCTGTTAATTACGCTGTGTTCCTTAACAGTTTGAAACAAGGCGAAAACAGCGCATCTTTGTTCCCAGAAGGCGGATTACTTAGCTATGTGTCGTTAACGTTAGCGAGTTATTTATGTAAACAGAGTTCTTTGCTAGCTCATGCCAACGACCGTGCTAAACAACAAAGGCGTTTAAAGCTAGCTGCTATATTCTTTAAGTACTTCTGAGTGCGATAACACATTCAGTATGTGTCTGAAGTGTAATAACAAACTTTACAGTACTGTCAGTATGTATTAGCTAGCTAAGTGGCTATGACCCGCTAGCTAACTAGGTTAGCTGAGTCATAAAGTTAGCTATGTATTTTATGTTGAACCTCCAGTTGTCCAAGATATTTAACCACAACTGCTGTAAATAAATATACACCCGTTGTGTATCTCTTTAACTGAATGCATAATAATTGCAATATCAAATCTGATCTATTTGTGATTAGATTTTTAGTCATGCCAGAATCAAGATTAAGTATGTTCCTGCCGTAAAATTGATTTGTGTTTTGTCATAGAATTCTAACCATTCTAACCATATAGTTTATTTATTGAAAATGGTGAAACACCTGATCAAACTGAAATCGTCTTGCCTGCAGATACAAAGAAAAACTAGAAAGGCTTCAGAAAATGAAGAAGGAAAAGGAGATTCTACAGCAGAGGTTATTTAACGAGTCATTATGAGCTTTCCTGTTACTTATTATACATTACATGTAGTTGTAGTATCTGATGCCTGATAAACACTTCGTTGTTTGTCATTTCTGCATTTTGTTCATTCAGGGTAATCAAAACCATGGACAAAAAGGTGCAGGCAGACCAGCTTGTAAGTCTCTTCATATGATTTTTTTTTTTTACCCTAGCTGACAGCTAGATGTGATTTATTTTATTCTCTTACTATTTATTTAATGGCAGAAGTGGAAGATCATGTCATGTAAGATGAAGATTGAGCAACTGAAAGATGCAATCTGCAATGGGAATGAAGAAGTGAAGAGTGGTGGGTGTTTTTAGAAAATGATCAGAACTATCTATTCTACCTAGCCTTCATCTTGTGTTGAGCTGTTTCTTGGTTAAAAAGGTCATAATCACTTAATTTTCCCCTGTCTCTCTTCCCTAAGGCAAAGATTTGTTACTTCACTCTCAGGAAGAAGGTCAGAGACTGCAGCGCCGGGCAAGTCGTCACCAAGAGAAGCGGGATAAGATAGAGCGTCATAACCGTCGCTTGAGCGAGCTGTTGGAGAAGCGGAATAAAGAGTTGCAGAGCAGACTGGAGACTCTGGCTGAGGTGCGGCGGGGTCACATCTTGGAACTCACCTCCTATATCTTCCCCACGCAGGAGGAGAAGCAGGGCAGCAGGTTTGAGTAATGAAATTAAGCCAATGACCAAGGTTTTTCTGTTTGTTACATTTTTCACTATCACCAGGTTAAAAAAAAGCTAAATCACTGACACAAAACAGATGACAAAGCACAACCTTAAGCTGCTTGTCTAGCTCTAGAGGAATGTGATACTTCTTCAACCAAATAGCCTATGTCCTGGCATAAGCAAACTTGAACTTATAAAATGTATGCTTGAGACTTTGTAACTGGGGTTTCTGCTTTCCAGAGACCCAGCTGAAACTGCTGTAGCAGAGTATGACTTTGCCCTCACATCCAGCACTGTGAGTGAATTAGCTGAGGCCCGGCGAACAACGTACATGTCTGGTCGTTGGATCTGGGACGATCAGAATGGAGAGACCAGCATTAGCATCACTGGGCCGCATGTCACTCTTCCCAGTAATGGAGACTGCTCAGCTTACTATAACTGGGTAGAGGAGAAAAGCACTAATCCTGGCCCAGGTACAGTTTCCTATCATTGCCCTCATAACACTGTTCGAGGAATCAAACTCAGCTGTTACTGTGTCAGACTACAAAATATCTTTTGATGACAAGAAAAAATAGTTTATTACTCTGGCAGCTGCTTTTATCCAGAGTGACTTGTTGGGGTAAAGGACTAGCTGTGGTTCCCACACTTTTCCCTCCTTAGATTTGAGCTAAAATGCTTTTGAGTATTAACCACTGAGCAATCTCTGCTTGAAATTAGTTTAACTAGATAATAAAGGCCATAATGTACAAAATAATGTTCTTTATTTGTTAATGTATATTTGTGCTATTTGTTCCTGAAACTGTTTTATTACTTTTTATGTAGAGCTGGATCACATCACTCCAGCACACACCATTAGCGCAGCTCTCTGCTATGCTACTCAACTTGTTAACATTCTTTCACATATTTTGGATGTCAATCTGCCCAAAAAGCTGTGTAACAGGTAACATACTTGTCCAGAGTGCTCTATCAATATCTCAAAGTTTTGAATGTAGTACAGATTATTTTGATACTTTGACTACTTTTTTTATGAGACGATTCTACTCAGTTAAGATAATTTCTTTTCAGAAATTAACTGATGAATTTCCCATTGATTGGTCCATTTAATCTTACCTTGAGCATTTGCCTCTATGTTGTCTTCTTTGCAGTGAATTCTGTGGTGATAATCTGAGCCGCTACAGATTTACAAATGCTGTTAACAAACTCAACACCAACATCCTACATCTCTGCTTCTCCCAGGTGACACTCACAGTTATTCTCCAGAAAAACATACCTTTAGTAATACAAGTATTTTGTCGCATCTGTTTTCTACATCAATCTGTTTTCACAGCATGTAGATAGTGAGCTACTCCATCCCCACCACACACTGAGAAATATCATGTTTCTGGTCTCTCCTGAAAACAAGAAACTTGGCAGGTAAGAATGAACCTCACATTTCCAGGTTCGTATTTTTACAATGTAAAATGATGTTACATACTGTGCTGAGAATGGTTCACCACCATTATCATTTACATTTACTGCATTTAGCAGATGCCCTTATCTAGAGCGACTTACATTCATCTAATTTTGTAACCACTAGGCTACCACATCCACATATCATTATCCAGGCAGTGCTGGTGCATTGTTGGTCCCTTTACATTGTTGGATGGCTCAAGTCTAAGTTTTCCTAACCCATCCATAAATACATTTTATACCCTTATTTAAATAATTTAAAATATTTTAAAAAGGCTAAAACTTGTAGCAGCCAAAATCCACTTTTACTGGTACTGATTACACAACACACCGTTGTTACACCAAGCAAGGTGGAAATGCAGGTGCTCAGCTCTATCAGCATTTTAGTCTTAAATTAGAGTTTATGTAAACCCTGTCAAGTAGTGCATTTTATCTTGTAATATTTTTATCTTCTGAATGCAGAACATTCATTGCTAATTGCACTGCTACAAGTATGTATTGTTTTCTGCTCTTTGTACAGGACTGGACCATTTGAAGTAAGTGCAGACTTGGAGGACTCTATGGAATTTTTGGAGCCAGAGGCATCAGGTACTGCAGAGGAGAGTGGAGATGACGCTGTAACAGATGAAGAGACAGACTTGGGTACAGACTGGGAAACTGTCCCTAGCCCCCGATTCTGTGACATCCCCTCTCAGCCCATGGATCTGTCTCAGAGCACAGCCATGCAGGTCTCACAGCCAGCAGGAAATGCAGGAGGGATGATTTCCTCTGCTGCTGCTTCGGTCACCTCCTGGTTTCGTGCCTACACTGGCCAGCGCTGAGGCCAGGCTGGAATGTTTAGACTGCTGTAGCTATGCAAACGAACTATTTGTCTCTCCCTCTTTTGTCAGATCTTATTAGAAGTGATTTTTGTGACTTTGTCACTTGATAGCATGTCAAGACTGAATGTGTGTGAATGAAAAGGGAAGGATGGAAAGAATGCCATTTCTAACCTTTTAAACATAGAAATAGGTTCTGGTGAAAGATTTTGTCTAAAAGAAAACACCTGCCCTTTTATAGCTTTTGCAGATTATAGGATTATTATCCAGCCAGTAATGTTTCCCTTTTCCTTCCTTTACAAATTGGATATAGGGAGGGGGAATAACAAAAATAGCAAATCCTTTATGATGAATGTCATTTATGAATTAAGAGCATGCTGCATTGTTTCACTTTAATGGGCTTGACTGAAACATTTTGTTTATTGAATATAGCAGCATAAAACGTGCTGGATTAGGTGTCAGTTACACCTGTTTTTAATACTGGCTTTAAAATAGGTTATTTCAGCTGCCTTGTCTGATATGGAATGCTCTTAAAGCAACTGCCGCATTTGGTTAATCAATTTAACAGTAAAAAACAGGAAGAGGCATAATGTCAGATTCACCACTGGTATTCTAGATAGCAAGTTTGGTTTGCCTAAAAAAGTGCACCTTTTCACCAGCTATTTAAAAATCCTGTTTGTATCTTGCAAATGTGTAAGGTGTTTTAGTTTATGAATAAACAAGTGAAGATTTTTGATTATATTGATAGTCTTCAAGTAACACTTTAGGATATAGGATATATAGGATATAGGAGATATAGGATATATAGGATCCTTTTAATCCTGAATGATTGCTGAGACATATTAATGACACCAAAATTATACATTAACACTATGTTGATGTGTTAGTAAAACCAAACA
>JAOTRN010000002.1:12694054-12713266 GCA_028566695.1 Bagroides melapterus
ATTTTAACAGAAATAAGCAGAGTGTTACAGCAAAATACCACTAATTCTATAAGAAACAACTTCTCATTTTATAGATTTGTGAACACTCATCTCCATGGCTAGATACAAAGCTCAAAACAGCTTGGGAAAGAGTCAGTGGACATTATCTATAATCGCCTTCATGGTATTGCTCCATTCACAACTACCTCCCAGCCTGAACACGAGTGCCTGGTGGTTGGGAGTGATATCACAGTGGTATAGATGTCTGTTGATATCTAACTCTTCAATACTGATTTTTATCCATTACACAATCTGGCAAAAACACAGCCCTAGCCCAAGTCTTTGCCTGCTCGTAGACCTCAAACTTTCCTTAACACCCTGTGCCAAAACATGTGTGAGCTAATGATAATTTTCATATGGAAAAAGTAGAAGTACATTATAGGATAAGAAAACGTACTTCAGTTTTAAAAAAAAAAAAAGAAAAGAAAAACCAAAGAATGAGTCATGTTAAATGATTAGGTGAGATCATGTTGAATTCAGCAATGCATCTTGTAAAGGAACATGACTTCCCCTTCAGGGGGCCTGCCAAGGAAAGTGGCCAACTCAGGAAAAAACAAGGATGAAGTCACAATTGAGGAGCCTGTTTGATGGCAATTAAAATGTAACCCAGACAAATGCAGCGCTTCTGGGTTTTCAAGAGTCAGTACACATGTTTATTTAGTTTTAAGCTAAAACATTGTAGAAGTCTGTGAAAAAATATAAGGGAGGGAAACTTAATTTCAGGCTGCTGAGCTACAGTAAAACATTTAATCATCTGGCTTGCTATACTGTAACTCAGGACACAATCAATTCAGTTTACAAATTATTTAAGTTTCGGTGCATCAGATGAATAACACCATGACCAAAAAAAGAAAGAAAAAAAAAAAAAAAAGAAAAAAGCAACTTACCTCCTTACTGGATGGGAGGGTTGTTTCTTTGGTTCCCTGTAAGGGGTGGGACAACAGTAACTGATAGTTTCACATTTCTGAGGCATTAGGCTCCACCCTCCAATGCAGAACAGCGTTTCTCTCCCAGTTTCAGCCCTTCAGCCACACTGAAACATTCCAACACACAAAGTATGGGCAAGATTAGAAGTCTGGACAAGAGTAAACATGCAAAACATTTTGTGCAAGCGCTTCAATACTCCATTGGCATCCATAATCCAAGAAGAAGGCCAACAGGCAAGCGACCCCATGCGAGTCCTTACATGGCACACTGAAGGTTCTCTGGATAACTAGACTTGCTGACAGTGAGATTTTTCAAGTCATTATCAACCAGTGTAACAATATAATCTAGTAGTGCAAAAACTTTAGGTCAAACCTGGATCAATAATTAAGGACGGATGGATGAATGAAATAGTACCCAACGTTATATAGTAGTAAGATGATTTGTTAAGGATTTTGTTCTCACTGTGTAAGCTCACAGCGATCATTTTGAAAATGCCATTTTTCTTGGCCACACTAGTGAACTGTGAATTGAAACCACAACCAGCACGTTGGCCACGTGTTTGTGTGAAGACAAGAGTGATGCCCATTTACTGCATTTTGACAGTTTACTTTTTTCAAGAACCAAAGAAAACATTCTTGTGGACCTTAGAATACTGTGTTTTACGTAGCATAAAAAAGTAGTTTACACAATATATCGCAAGATGTTTTAGGAATGTTCAGATTTTTGTAATTTTTGGAGCTTTATAGATCACATGACAGGCATACATAGTGGTTTAATATTTATCTACTTTGGAGAATGGATTAAAAAACATGATTTTTTTTTTTTTTGTAGTTGAAAACAAGTATGGATGGAGAAGCAAAACATATACAAATTTACCCATCTTAGTGTAGTCTAGGTCTGAGGAGTGTTTAGCCCTTTCATTTCCATCTATTTAACATTTAAAAAAAAAACAAAAAAAAAACACCTTTCTGTAGACACCCAGCATACAAGGTCACGGTTGTCTGTGTTCTAATCAAACAAAAAAGGGAAGCTGGTATACTTCAATGCTTGAAACAATCTGCCTAGTGAAGGGAATTAATCTTACCAAATCAACCATATAAGATCTAGATAATTATTTCTTATATTTGTGAATTATGTTAAAATTTTTAGTTTTTGCTTCAATTAAAATAAGTTTCTCTCCATTTCCCTCCCTTCTCCAACAAAGTTACTTTTAGATTTTAGGAGAAGCAAGCTGCTTTAAGTGTCATCTACACTGAAGTCTAAATGTTTCCCTAATTGGCTCTCTACAGCCAACCACATCATTTCAATTGGACGCAGTTTTGCACTCCTGCTCACTGACGTTACGTCTGCACAGCTCAATGGTCTCCACACCTTCTCCACCCATGTGATGTCACTGGCCTGGTGTACAACTTTGGTCTGCAGGGTTCGTTGAGAAAACATTGTAAATAGAGAAGCACTTTCAGTACTCCAAGTCACTAAAATATCTTGAACACAATACAACATAAGAATATGTACAAACCATTTTGTATGTATTTAATAATATTACCTACTTTGAATTGTTATTCAAAGCTACTTTTTGTCAAATTAAGCAAATAACTGTCTGTAAGTGTGTAGGAAAGCAAACACTAAGGTGTGACTTACATTGTGTTTTTGTATTTGTGAACATATCCTGTGTGATCAGTTGCAGAAGCCTCTTTTAGACACATGAAAACCAGAGAAAGAAACTGAACTAAATAAAACTCTCACTCATTACTGTAGAATGAATGGAGGAACAACTGATCAATGCTACTTCTGGGCACATATCACACTATTAGGTACTAAAAGAGCACCATATATAATAAAGGCACAATGAATACCATCCTGAGAGATTATCATCCTCACAAAGCCTAAGAATATGGGTAACTATCTTTTCAATTGTAATCAAGATACAATTCCCTGCCTCAATCATGCCAACCAGATTATTGCACTCTCGACCTCTGCACAATATATGTACCTTTAAATCCTTCTATGCAGAGCTCAATGAACAATTACATAACACTTGTAAAACATAGCCTTAATATGCATACGTTGGTCTTCCCAGTGTAGCACGTCTATACAAATCAATAATAATCTATACACTTAGAAAAAGTGACAAGCGAGACAGATCCCAGAACAACAGTCATGCACACACACACCAAATCTAACACTAATGAGAAGTCATACCACAGAGACCAGGGTGTACCATGTAAAATAATGTACTGGGAAAATTCCTATAGACTGCACAGTCCTTTATAAGCTTTTCAAAGCATGTGTCACTACCTGAACTTTCTGAATAATACGGACACTCATTCAAAAGTTAGAGCCAGCAGGACTACACAAAGCAATTTCTAAAACAGTCCAGCTGCTACAAAGTGAACCTGGCATGTGTTACAATTTAGAACCTGCTTTTTAGCTGACCGCAAAAAAAAAATAAAAATCAGTGAAGCACAAAATAACATGATTCATTGGTCTTCTTTAACACTCATCTATGTGTCAAAGGTCATCAACATTACATCAAAATCAATGAACCACTTTTTTGCTTAGAAAAATAATAAACAAAAACACACTGAATCACTGATACCTAGTGAGCAGCAGTTCCAGTTTCATTGTACAAAATTACTATGCCTTCAGCTATATTTAACTAGTTCTGTTGTCAAGAGACCTGCAACTAAAACTGAAAATTCTTGTTCCCCACACTGTGGGTTATTTCAAAACACTTGGCAAACACTGTAGACCTGTTTTCCACATTCATCCCTGTTCTCTTTCAAGGCATACAGGCACTAAATTTTGTACACTTTTGGAGCTATTGTGCAACAAATTACTCTCCAGTAAAATATGATGCCTATGTTGTTTTCTTGTCTTTCAAACACACTCACATGGTTGTTTCACATTTGCAAATGCAAAATATTTTGTGGCATGGTATTCCAATGGCTGCAACGTTCATGTAGGTTGAAAAAGGTGAGTTCAAAAGTTCAGTGTCTTCACCGACAAAGTGTACAAGTTTTACACCTTTTAACACCAACTCAATCAAATCTCACATTTAATCTTAAATCTGTTAATGGACACAGTTCATCAAAACATAATTAATACGTCTGCTTTTATTCTGTCATCACTGCCAGCCCATGTTCTACTTCAAGTAAACAACCTGAAGTCTGGGTTTCTTGTTGCCTACCTTCCCAGTATAAGATTAAGAAATCAATGATGGTCCTGATAAAGTTAGCAACACTGTTGTTCATTAAGCCAAGAAGAACAGTTTCCCAATGAAGTTACAAAACTCCAGAATAAAAATTTGTTGCACAGCAGTCCAGGCTCTGAATTTCACACGTCCATAGAGATCACTACACAGGCTTTATACCTGCTTCTTAAAGAACACATGAGAGCTAATAGGGGTGGGGGATATTACAAAAATATTCTACAATAGATATTTCCACAATACTACTATTAGTAGTTACAAGTCAACTATACCCTTTTGTATTCAGAATTCAAAACAGCAATAGCATTCCTCTTTTGTAAAAATACAGAAGAGCAATAATATATGATCAACTGTTTTACATACTAGCAGATCCTAAATGTCAAAACCACAAACATTCCTACATCCTAACCGTCTTATGCAGAGAGTTAGAATGAAACAAACAGTAAATTGTAATCGTGAGCTGTAATGATTTGATCATTTCCTTGCATGGTTTCATCATGTTATCCAAAGCATGTGTTATCAATGAACAATTACGTTACACTTGTAAAACATAGCCTTATAAGATAGCCTTAATATGCATACGTTGGTCTTCCCAGTGTAGCACATGTCTATATAAATCAATAATAATCTATACACTTAGAAGAAATGACAAGCGAGACAGAGCCCAGATCAACAGTCGTGCACACACACACCAAATCTAACACTAATGAGAAGTCATACCACAGAGACTAGGGTGTACACAAACATTCCTACATCCTAACCTTCTTATGCAGAGAGTTAGAATGAAACAAACAGTAAATTAATCGTGAGCTGTAATGATTTGATCATTTCCTTGCATGGTTTCATCATGTGTTATCCAAAGCCAGATTTCTTGCTGTTATGCATTTAAACTCTAATGCAATATGCTATACAATTATACAGTCCTGTTATTTTCTCTAAACGAAATCAGAATATTTTGAAAATATTTATCAAGGCTGTACTGGTAGGGCAGTTTCAATAGATAAACTGTGTCTGTAAATGGAAAGATCAGTCTTACTGGAATGCTTTGCACTGTAACAACTCTGAACACACCCAGGGACAAAGAGCAGGAGGATGTGTGCTCATGTCTCTCTGCTCACAATCATACACATTTGGGTGCAAGCAACTACTGGAGCAAACAGGGTCGGCCTGAATGGAAAATGCACACGCTCAATTTCACAAACTGCTCAATTATAGGCTTCATATTATGTGAACTGTCATACATGGACACATTCTGATATGGATAATCCTGCTTCCCACAATCATTGAGACAGCAGTCATAATGAAATAAAATACAAGCATACAAAACAACCAATGTAGAGCTTCTCTAATCTGCAAGACAAAAGCTTGTCACAACCTGCTGTATGAAACTTGCCTCACCCAGACCACAGATTTTCAAGCAGCACTCAGAGGTTTGTCAAGCAGTTTTAGACCCACCTACTTGTACACAGACCTCTGCTACATGACTCCAGGCAAAGCAGGCAGACAGGTTTTCTCCAGCTAAACAACCACATCAGTCATCAGATAACCCCTTATAAGAGCTGAAAGGATTAGGACACTCAGAAAGGACTTATAATGCTCCAGACTTTCATTTTTCTATACACAAGGACAGTCTCAATCAGATGAAAATACAGTTCCATGTAATCAAATATGAAAACTGCATAGAGAAGGAAAAAAAAACATCTGACATATACATAAATGAAATATGCCTGTATTGAAATATGATGTACTGCATACTTTAGTAACATCCACATGCCTCAAAAACTTACCTTTTATTATTCATTGTCTTGACAGGTCACTAGTTAAGGTAACAAACGTGACATGCATAAGGATCAATGTATCAACAATCATAATAAACAAAAGAAATAGGTAATTTAGGTATTACATGAGAAATTTCAGATCTTATTGCAAAGTGTGACATGATGGCCTGCATTCAGGCACACTGTTTAATACATGCCAGTGGCAGGAAAACATACAGCTGAAAAAAACATATAATTTTCAAACACCAAGTTTTGAGTTTGAAATTGACTAGACAAAGACAAAACCTACTCTTCACTCTACTGGTCTACAATTAAAGCAACCAAAAGGCTCCAAAATGCTCATCCCACCTCCTGATTACCCCCAAAAAAATGGTCATTTGGTAGCGTCTGCTGTTAACTGCAGACCTGTTAATCACAAACCAGGCCTGAGTTCAAAGTTTGGCTGGAAGCCTATGACTAACAGTGTGCTATGTTTTGGGAGGAAAATTGAGTTAAAGCAGATGAACGGTATGTCGTATGGCAGTTATATCTAGGTTGTACAATGAAAAGGTATGAGACTCCAGTTCAATCGTGTTATATTAACGTGACTTTGCTGTAAGTATTAACGTAAAATAATACTCAAGAAGACTCCAACATAAAGGGGGGGAAACAACAACAACAAGACCTCACAAAATAACCTATTAAACAGGACAATATTTTTGTCAAGAGGAGGCAAAAACAGAAAAAGGCACTGTTACGGTAAGCTAGCTAATGTAAAACGATTATTATAAAAGGAAATAGCTCAACTAATCAAACGCAATCAGTTATTTCCTTATCGTATCTATGTTAGCCAGCTACCAAGATAGCTACATAATATATAGTTAGTAAGTTAGTGGATGCGCCAAATAATAATCGCATTGGCGGAAAAATCCCATTGCGTTTATTAACGTAAGATCTGACAGAGGCAGGCAGTGATCAAGGCAGACACTGTTATGATTATGATCTGGATAGTTTCGTTAACTCAACAGATGCGTCATTAGCTTCAGTATGTACATATTGAGAAAATAGTTGTGAGACGTTCCTAAGCATACCTGTTAATGAAAAGTCTTTAAGTTATACATTTTTTTTTAAATATCTTGTGAAACTCCACCCCGACTACATGGCTGTCCAAGAAGATCCTACAAACAGTCCTCTAGGTGGCTAGCCAAACTAGCACGCTAATTATACACAGAGCCAGCAGTGGGTAGTTAGCCTAGCTTAGCTATCTGACGAACCACAACTTGGCCAGCTAGCTGCTTTCACTCGACAGCTAAATCAGCCTTCGAACACGCAGCTATAGCTAGGAAAATACAGACAGTTACACAAAAATAATACCGTATGTAGTTATTACTTTTAAAGGATATTGAATACAGTTTTTAAAAATGCAGAAATGTTTGATCATTTAGTAGGAAGAGTTAGAAGCAAGTCAAGCTGACCTGGCCAAAAAATAAGACGTTATAATTCACTTGCTGGAATAATTCCGCACCGCGCTGCTTTGCCTTCACCATCCAGATGGATTCACAAAATCGCTTTAACAAAATTCAAGCTGTAAATTTTGTGAGAGTTCCTGCGCCGCCGCGTCCCAACATCAGAACAGCATAGAGACAGAGAGCAGCCTCAGCCACATATAGTTGCGCGCCGACGTGACGTACACGCTGTCGCGAACGCGCACGTACAAAACCGCGGAAGAGAGCACCCAGGGCCAAGTCACCATCCCATTTTGCACCACAGTCAACAACTCAAGCAAAAATATTATTTCCCTTTAAAAAACACTTAGACATGTTCAACGTCACAATTCTTTACTCCCTCGATTTGTTCTGCAGGCTATATTTTGACAAAAAAAATTGAAAATGCACATGAAAATGTAAAAACATGATCATAACTAATATAGTATTTCTTCTAAACTAAGTTCTAATACTCGGTTTTACTCAAGCCAGTCTATATCAGATCTCAGTATATTTTATTATATACATTTTGTAGTTAACCTGACTGTAACCTGCAAATGGAATAGGTGGTACGATACTAGTGAGTGAAATAAAGGACTAAAAAAACACTCTTTGCTGGGATAATGCTGTTGTGATGCTTCTGTGTTTCTGTAAAATCTTATTTTACACAGAAGAGAATAACACCATGTCCTAAGCACACTTTCACCACATAAGCCTGAAAAACAACAGAGAATACTGAATGGCATTAAGTTTTATAATATTATTCCTGAGGTAGAAAGTCTGAATGTTTTCAAGACTCAAACAAGCAAGCAAACTAACTGCTCTTGACATGAAATAAGAAGACAAATAAATTCCCATTCAAATGTCTGAGTTATTTGAAGCTCTCAAAACAAGGTCTTGTGAATAATTCAAGTTGTGTTATATTACACGTTGGCTTTTGCAACAAATGTTTCCATCATTAAAAATGCAGCATTGAGCTGACCGAAGAACTCGGTAGTAGCCTGGGGCAAAGAGCAAAGACACTACATTTATAGAAAGAAAGATATCCTCACATGTTCTTTGAATAGTTGATTGGACTAGCATTATAATGATTTTTACCTAGAACCTTTTGAAATAAAAAAAAAACTATAACTTTCTATTATAGAAACTTTGAAGGATTATTTAGAAGTACAAGTGATTAAGGTGCTAGATTTAGCCTTTTACCTAAAATTTTAGAAAGAATAATATGTTTTTGTAATATCTGTAGTCTGATTATTCAGTGATCAAGAGGAACGTCCAGTGTTTCTCAAAAATTAACAGCAGTATATGTGTTAGTTGATGACTTTCCAGACACTTGCCACACGTGAGCATAGGAGTTATGAAAACAGATATGTGGTGCATGAAAAAAGAATGAAAACTGTCACAGGCCTGCTGAACTGCTGAAATTATCCTGAATGTAAGTTTACTATAACTCCATTAAATGTAATCCCTCCAAATTAAGTCAGACCAAGGAAACAGAAATAAATCTCACAGCATTTTTAATTTGAGGTTCCTTTCCATACATAACATGGATAACGGCATATGTGTCATTAATAAATCTCAAGACTAGGATGGATTAAAGATAGCTTGTTTCTGGTTATTGTTAAACCTTTAAGGCTTCTGTAATGACACCTGATATCAATAAACAGCAATAAAATTCTTGACTGGCTAACACACACTGGCTAATCATACAATGGCCTCAAACTGAAATGATGAACCTTTGAATTCAGTAAACATTTTTCTACTTTCATATAGTCATTCTATAATTCTACACATTTACTTCTATTATCAATTCAGAAATCAAATATATCATGCCTGCCTGACTCTTTGGTGTTCAAGACCATTACAATGTGCAACATTTCCAGAGTTGATTAACAGAAATGATGCCAATGGGAAAGTCTGGCAAAGACGTAAATGGTTCTTTATGTAATCACAGAATTACAGTGATACAAGAGTGTTTTAACCAAATACAAAGGCAGGCAGTCATATAAACATTTCCAATGACACTTAGGATTTACAGTTAAGAAAAAAGAAGGCTACAATTCCTACATGGCCATCATAATATTCAAATTTTGCTCTCAGGGGAGGGTCTCGACGTTTACAGATGTAAGATTGACATCATCAAGGATAGTGAGATTGTTAATCTGGTTGAGCTCAAAAACTCGATGTTTGTACTCAAACAGGTGTGCCTTGTTCACAGCCACTTTATATTCATTCGGAGTACACAAGATCTTCACCTAGAAAAATCAAAAAGAGAGACAGTTCATCCCAATTTACTGAAAAGGTTACATAATATCAGGGGGAAAAAATAGACCATAGAAAGCAATAAGAAAAAGGCACCAAAAAGGCATTTATGTACATGTATGTGTATGTGAGCTGGACTCACAAAGTAAATCAGCATATTCAAATATTATACTAACCTCAAAAGGCTGTCCTTGAATGAAAGGGAATGACGGAGCTGTTCTTTCCTCTTCACCCCACTCATTGTTTACCATGCTGTTTCTAACAAGCACAAGCACATCTTCATCAAAGCGAGGGTTAAAGTGAAAGGCAATGTCTTCATTTCTGACCAGATTGATTGAAAACCTGAGAAAAGGAAAAATAGAACAGAAATTTACCATATCAAATAATAGTAAATCCAAGTACATATTGTCTTTTAGGTCTACTTTTTCTGGCTCCCAAATGACATATAAATAGAGGAGAGACCCATTCATGACATAAATTTTGTTCTTACCTTTTGGCATCAGGCTTGGGCTGCCCCTGGATGGTAATTAGCAGCTTGTCATATACTCCAAGAGGCATAGGCATATTGTATGGGACAGTCTAGTAAAGAGATATACAGTACATTTAGAAATTATATGCTTTAATATTTTATGATCTTACATATGTCATCTGAGGATATTTCAGATATCTATTTACAAAACTGTAAATAATAACACAAGTACAAATTACAATCAATATTTACTAAAATCTCACCAGTGCCACATTTTGTGGGGCTTGTCCAGGCCAACCTGGGTTATAGGGTTGGCTAGGTTGTCCAGGCCATGCTGGCTGGTTTGGCTGATTAGGCCAGGATGGCATGCCTGGCTGTTGCCCAGGCCAAGGTTGGTATGGTTGCTCACTTGGCTGCCCAGGCCAAGTAGGATTTTGAGGTTGTCCAGGCCATGCTGGCCCTCCAGCCTGCAGATTGCTTTGAGCTTCACTATCAAGAGCCTCTGATAGCTGAGACAGAGAAATATATATTTATATATATATATATACATATTCAGGTGTGAAATTATGTATCTATCAAGAGCAGATGAGTAACATTTCATAAATGTTTGGAGGCTTTGGTTTTCAAATGCCACGAAGCTATGTAAGAGAAATTGTGTAGTGGAAGGTAAAGAACTACAGGTGCTCAGCAGAACTGATAAGCAAGATTTCATTGCAACAGGGGATTCTACACTCTCAGTAGAAAAGCAGGAAAAAGATAAAAGCAGAAAAGTGAGGCGAACTTGTAGAGTGAGTTATGCTTATAGTGTACACATGGGTCTCAGGCGTGGTCCCAGTCTTTTGTTATTTTGTGGTCCATAATGAATAGTGAATAAGGTGCACTTACATCCATGGTATCTAAACAGAAAACAATAAAACAGAAAGGTTAGTTTTGGAATTGCTATAGACATAAAGATGGGTTTAGCATTTAGTTTGATATTTGAATATTGGGCACATGCATAGAGCACCTCAGATGTGTGTTGGCTTAATAAATTTAAAGGAATACACCATACACTGCATTTTACTTTTTCCCACCATAAGGCCTGGAATTTAGGGCCAGTTAATTAACATTTCAATAAAAAGGATATAAGAATCATTACAAATTTCCCAAGATATAGATACTGTAATAAGAGTAGAAACCACAGTAAAGAAGCCCATGATGACTCACATGAAAATTTACCCTCACCACACCCAGTGTCAGGTGAGACAAAGTAAAAGAAATAGAGGAACATTATCTAATCTCTTAAAATATGGAGGACACAATGTATTGTGAAACCCATATTATAATGTTAAATTAGTGGATAATCTCTTTAAAGGATAAACATCTCATTGCCTGAGAGATACAACTGAGAAATTTTAAATATATATTAAAAAGTATTATCTTTTTTACCCACTTAAACTAGCATGTGCTTTTCTAAGCTATCACACAGAGGTATTTAGTTTTGCTATTAATTTAGTTATGCCCTAAAACATGAACAAATCACATAAAATCCAAACCATAATGTTTAGCAGCACTACAAGTAAAAACCTGTCAAAATCCCAACACTTCACACACAATTTGTCCTCAAAGACAACCCATTGAAAGTTATCACACAGTTTTATGTGGATATAATGTTAAATCAAGATTTCTGTTAGTGCCTATGTCTTTCAACTTTACTTCACTAGTAATAAGGCCACCTATTTGACTATGAGGAATGAGTAGCCTAGGAAAAGAAATAAGTAGCACAGGTAACTCAGATTTACAGGATGGCGTGTTTCTAAATTATCCATATATATTTGAAAAGCTGCATCTTAATCAATTTTAACAACAACAATTTTAACAACAACAACAGAGTAGAGAGCCAGATTAGAATGTAACATAGCATATAAATAGTTACCTGATGTTGTGATCTATTTGGAGATCCGGTCCGCAGGTGGCAAAGCAAGAGAAACTTTGGGTGGGGTTTTTTACAGACTTTAACAGGTCATTCTAGTCCCTCCCTTTCTGTCACTGACACATGAGTGCACTGGACCCTCCCAGCTCTAACACTGTACCACAAGCAACAACACAAGACAGCCATTCAGCTGCAATAGCACGCCTATCTATGAGTTTTGCAACATTTCTATCAGTGCCATGATTATACACATGAATAAACATTTCATATTTTTTCTCACTGAGATACCAAAAATGCACCATGACCCAGGCCAGTGTTTTCAGCTTCCTAGTTCTTATACAAGAAAGCTCATTATCCAGAAACATAGTGCAGTTCTAAATGACTAACACAGTTACAGATCTTTCAGGAAGAAATATAATTGTGTAAGGTAAACTACTAAGACACTGAACCTTCTTAATTGATATGGCTTCTTAAATGATAGGGGTTGAATTACGATTCATTTAAACCTACTTAGATGGATCACTGCTTAGTATGGATTAGACAATAAACAAAAATAATGAACATGAAAAGGATAAAATAATGCTTAAAGATACAGTATTCTTGGCAGTGGAAAACCATCAGCTTTTTCAAGAATTTACTTATTGTTATAGAATTAGAAAACACAATAAAAGGCTAACGTATTTGTTTTTACTTTTTTACACAAGTAGTAAATCAAAAGGTTTTAAGTAAGATCTGAATTTGCTCAATTCCACAATTAAAATTCTCCAAAAACAAAGTCCTCAATGTTATTGCTGAATAGCAAAGAAAGGCAAAACTATACAGAAGAGACTCATTCGTTGTATATAAAAAGTAAAATGATTGTGATTAGGCTGATCATCATGAGGAAGATGAATGAATGATAGACTGCGGTATATTTCTACCTCATAGCTAATGTTCACAAGATGACCCAGACCAAAATGAAATACAGGAATGAATCATACTTGACAATATTGCTATATCACTAGTCAATGATCAAATTTTCCTTTGTCTTGTTGGCAAATCTTTTAAAAGATGGAAAACTTTACCCTTTTCTGTAATTGCCCACTTCAAAATATTATAATGACTGAATGACCTAATGTTATACCAATTTCCTGTGTCTACTTGTCACTGTCATATGTGATATATATAATTAGCTTGGCTTCCAGCTAGCAAATTCAAAAGGGTAATACTTTGCAGCAGAGCAATATATGATTAAGTATTAAATAAAACAAAGCTGTATGTAATGTATGTTATGAAGTACATACATTTGTAGGTTAGGGACTTTTAAGTACATTAAGTACATAATTATTTATGTACATACTGTTTTAATATTTTCCTAAAAATTACAACTAAGTCGGTTCATTTGTTTTGATAACACATTTGAACTCTACCTCTACATTTCCCAGCCCGAGCACACGGGGTGTGTTTGTTTGTTTGCTTTTGTGTTGCTAGAATATATTGTTTGTCTAATTATGTATTTTCTCGTCTTTCTTCCTGTATATCAACACAATAAATGTGTTGTTCATAATATACAACCAGGTAACAGAAGAAGGCCTTATATGACCTAGAGGATTTTTTTTGTTTGGATACATGTTGTTACATGGCAAGAATTTTTTAAGTGCTTGTTACTGCCTTCCAGGCAGCATACAGACTCATGCTGTCCCAGGCATGTAATTATAAACTGAATACACACAAACAATTTTTTAGGACAAATGGTTTTAAATAAGGTTAACATGTGTCTTAAAAACAATTAATCAGATGAATTTATCAAATGTTCTACCTTCAGATTGTACAGAATAATAAACAATTGTTTTTGTATAGTATGTAGTATTTATATTGTTTGTTTCTAGGAAACTGTCTGTGAAACCTAACCTTTACTAAATTATATTACACATATTTGTCTTTTAATGAACACCTTTGAATTTATTGAGAGAATCACTTGAATATAATATGTTAAGTATGAACCTGTTTTCTAATGTATAAAGAAAAAATACTTTTTATTGCATACAAGAAAGCTTAAATAAACTGCATAAGTCTCAGTTCTTGTAAAGTGTACACATTATTAAAACTTTACTAATCAACGGCCACTAACATCTTAAATAGTTTCAACCAGAAATTGCTCTTCAACATAGAAATATATTTCCATCTGCAAGTAAACCAAGTAAACATCAGTTCAGATAAACATTAATTATTTCTTTCTTTTCTTTATAGTTTTGTGAGCAATTGAAAACAAATATCAAATTTAAACCCAGATAAGTCGTCCATCAAAAGTCATCACACAGTTTTACGTGGCTCTAATGTTAAATTGAGATTTCTTAGTGCCTACATTTTTAGCTTGTTTTTTTTTAGCAAATTTACATGACTAGTGACAAGGCCACGTATTTGCAAAGGAAATGAATAGCAGAGGAAACTCAGACTGCCATGATGACTGCGTATTTCTAGAGTATCCTTAGATATTTAAAAAGCTTAGTCTTAGTTATAGTTTTGTGAGCACTTGAAATATAATATTAAATTTGATCCCAGGTAAGTATGTAAAATCTAAGCTTTGCAAATATTTACATGAATTAAGTCTAATGATTTATAGTGTTGTTATATATAAAATAAAACAAATCATAATTAATACTCATTACACAAACCAAAGCATGCTCTGGACTTCTTAATAATGTGCACTATAGCTCTGCTAGCTACTAGCAGCAGTCCATATTCTGTCATGAGTTACCTTTTCCACATCACACAAGTACTTACACTGGCAGTTTTTATCCATCCTAGCAATGTAGCCTGCCAACAGAGGCCTGTATGTCATAATAACCACACCCTATCTTAAAACAGGAAATGTTGCCACAAACTACAATTCTGATCAATATTAATGTCAATATTATTTATCAAATAAGACACCCCAAATATGCACACAGATTTACAACAATACAGATTATGAAAGCCCCAAGGACGACACATTTAACTGAGTGGATGAGTCACTTCCAATCTCCATTCGTTTTACAACCCATTACACTGATAGGTGTATGTGTACAAAACCGACATATACATGATCATCATTTTCATGTGACCCATAAAATAAACAATCCATTATTTATTTGTTTTTTGTTTGTTTGATTGATTGACCAAGTTGACAAACAGATATGATCACGTGAAGCAGTGTTCCGAGCAAAAATACCCTGCTAAAATCGATCACCAGGGGGCACTACTGCTCCATCTGTATAATTTGTTGAGCCTTTATATAAACCGTGATCCTAATTGTTTTGCTCTGTCCTGATGTTGCATGATTCTATTCAGATCAGGTTGTTTTCAAGTTATCTTCAGTAGAATCTTAGCCATTTTACATTAAATCTTATTAATAATTAATCGTACATTTAATGCAATTTTTAAGCAATAGTTCCTTGACGTCATTTTCTGCTGGTAGAATAAGTAACTCAAACAATAGGTTACTTTGACGAGACTGATTTCACAATAGCCCAAACCAAGAACAATAGATTTATTTATTTTTTTTGCTCTGGAAGGCTTTGACCTATTTCACATTATCATCTGCACACAGAAGCCACTGAGGTTAGAGACACCAAACACTGAGTTTTAATCTGACCGTCTGATCACTAAGCGCGTAATGAGTCTTCTTACACAAATCCTAATAAAAAGGAGACATGGCTCAGAGGTCGAATTTAAGGAGAGCAATGAGGTTGTGATTAGCAATTTGGACACTAGGGGTCAGTCAAGGACTTTCATTGCGTTTGTACTGCAGCGTGACTAGCATAGTGCATGATAACAAGCAAAAAATCTGCATGACCAGTTCTACCAACATGGATTTGTAAAATAATTCGGACGTTTTTATCATGTCTGAACTCAAAGCCAAACTGTCTTGTGGCAGAACTACCTTATCTGTTTTAGAAGATCAACTAAAAGTGGGTCAGATCCTGAGCATGGACTCAAATGTGCTCTCAGAGAGGAGCTGCTCTTCTTGTATTCTTCTTGTATACATATGGATGGCCCTTGCAAAGACAACATTCACTCACAGGCTTTGGCTTTCCAACTTTCTCTCTGCTCTCTGCTGGAGCTTGGAATTCCTCTGCTTTACTTGGAGGTTATTCAAGAGACTAGTGTATCTCTGCTGTTCTTCCATTTTGCCCCTGCAGTCAGCCTGAACAGGAACAGCATCCTGAGCCTTGTACTCAATCTTTCAATTGTAAAGCTTAAATGTTAATTTTAAGATGCAGTCAGTGACATGGATAGCTCACAGCATGGAATATACCATCAGAGTTTAATAAATAATACTAGAGTATCTGACAAACCTGGGAATAATAGCAAACATTTCTTATTTTCTCTCTGTATAAATTTAGTGTGTCATGTTACAAAAAGACTTTTTGTACAACGTACAACAAATACTTTAGTTTAACTGAAGTGACAGAACATATGATTTTTATGGTTGCGTTTTGGACATTTCACTAACCTTAATCTGCAAAAACGAGCAGGATTCAGACGGGATTTAGAATTGTCTGCAGTTCTCCTGCTTTTCTTAGATGAAGTGATATCGTTATTCACAAGGCTCATTTCATGCTCTGGTTAAGGGGTTAACTAAACACAGACTGCACTCTGATGCTTGGCTAGTCCGTGTTCCTGTTGGCAAAACAACATATAATGATAAAAGCAGACCCTCTGTTTCTGCGGCAAGAAACCCGCATGATAAAGTCCAATGATCACTGGAACTGAGAAACCAAACCAAAGGCTAACAAATACCAAGGTTGGACGGTACACTCATCATCCTCAGCAATTAGGCAATCTGTGGGCTGGAACTCACTACATATTTTTAATTTACTGAGTATTCACCTAAACCACTGTGACACACTGATATTTATCCCAATGCATAGTCAGCAATCATTTTAGATCCATGCGTAGCAGTGAGGATGAGAAGAAACAGAATATACTGACCAGTTATACACTTGATACTGATTTAAGTTCTCGGGAATCTGAACAAAATCAAGTGCCATAATATAGTTTCACATAAGCAATGGGAGGAAGAATAAAATGGACTAGATTTTTTTTGTATACAGTTGAATCACAGAGAGAGAGAGAGATAGAGATAGAGAGAGGGAGAGAGCGCGAGAGCGAGCATATTTTAAAATGACACAGTGTGCCATTAGTATGTGTGGGAGACATCAGTGTTTTGACAGCAGTGGTGCTTCTCTGACAAACTGATGATCTATCTGCTGAAGGTCTAGGCCTCTCAAGTGCAACATAAGCAGAAACATGTGCTTATATGAATTCTTTCTAAGTGTCTAAAAGTATGAATTTTTTAATAATCCAACATGATATAAACAATGTCTGATTGAAGAAGTTGTGTTGTAGTCTATCTATAATCACACTCTAAGATATTGTCTGAGAATCTGACCTACAGTTGTGGTTAATCTGGAAAGTGACACAGCATAGGGCCACACAGGTTTTTTTTTGGGAATATGTCGGGGTGGGTGTACAATTCCTATGGTCAAAGGCTTTAAAGGCTGTAAAGTGCTATTACCGTAAATAAAATCATACTGGGCTGGAAAACACCAATATGAGGTCCACTGGTATAAATAAATGGCTATACATAGCCAACAAAATGTCATATAATCATGGCATAAAACAGTAAGAGCTATATACACAGGAGGTGAGAAGGGAAATTAATATAGACATGAATTCAACAAAAAAAGGTCTACCCCATTACTTTCTGCACACTATAATTATCGCTATTTTAATACAACGAAAGGACTACAATTAAGATGTCATAGTCCTGCTTTTCTTGCAGCCTGGGCCTCAGCAGCAATTCTCAGCCAACCGAAACATTAGCTGAGTCGAGTGAATCAGGCCCAGGGTTCGCCAGTGAAGAGCTGCTGGTCTATCTCTCACTGTCTTTCTCTCTCTCTCTTTCTGTCTCACGTAAGTACACTCACATACACAAAGCAGTCCATCTGCCTGGCAAACATGCTGATCTTTATAGATAAAGCAGACAGGCTGACTCATGACACTGAGGTTGAATGGATTGTCAATCATGAGGCTAAGACCTGAGACAGGTAATTATTTGGTTTTCACTCAAATAATGTCTCTATGTCCAACCTTCTCAAGCTCATTTTAGCACAGAAACAATATTTGAGATTCTATTATGTTTTTTCCCATGTTTGAGCACTATTTTTAAAAAGCAGCTTTGTAATTGGCAGTATTGTGTTTATGGTGCACAGAAAAATCTTCAATTTATATAAATTATTTGTTTTCAGAGGTGTGTGTGTGTGTGTGTGAGAGAGAGAGAGAGAGAAAGAGAGAGAGAGAGGGAGAGAGAGAGAGAGTGTTTGCTTCAGTTTAAACCCTTTTTCCCTTCAGGCAAGGACCACATGGAAAACATTTACCCTGGAACTGCTGATTCATCCATAGTTATTAATCCCACCTCCACCTGATCTTCTATCTCTGAGGACCAAATCCAAGGAGCATGTGTGCATGCATGTACATATTTAATATTTAGAATTATGTAGTTACTGTATGACATATTCCATGTCTATGATGAATAAGGTTGGGCAATTGATTTTTGTGTGTCTGTATGAGCATTGTTGGGTTAGGCACTATGTTACTTGAATTGGAGGTCCTATTCAAGGTCATAGCTCTTTTATGTTCTGGGTACATGAATGCACTGCATGCTCATCCATCACACGGCTCACTCAGAGAGCACTGAGACATCACCCAACCCCAATCTGTCCTTCCATATTGACCTTAGAGGTGTCTCAGTAGAAATACAGGAAATAAAATGCATCTTCATCCAGTGCCATCAGAAAGGATCTGCTGCATTGCCATAGCATACATCCTATGATTGAAAAGTGGATGCAGTAGAAAACTTTAAAGTCCATCACAGGCTATGGAATTGCTTTAGACCACTGTATTTATTAAGTGGTATCAAACAAAAAGTGTGATCTTTGTGCACCTCTGTAAGAATGTGCAAATCTCACATGTTTACATCTTTAGACTCAGTATTTGTACAAGTTTTTCTCTCAACTGGTTTGTCTTAAATGTAATTAAGCAGTGAAGATTTGCTCACCATCACAGCATAATGAAATTCTGAATTCTGGAAAACAAATTCACAGGCACTGTGTGGGTGCTGAGCTACA
>JAOTRN010000002.1:12721163-12744598 GCA_028566695.1 Bagroides melapterus
TATTCAAAGACAGATTTAAAAGCACTTTTGTACGTCGCTCTGGATAAGGGCGTCTGCCAAATGACCTTAAATGTAAAATGTAAATGTAAATGTAAGCTAGAATATATAAGGCTTGCTCTTGGTTCTACATCAGAATACAGTGGAGCCTCGTATTAGAATTCAATTTCTACCCTTCTCTTCATTTGTTTTAACTGACAAGCACTTTTTCCTGTGAAGTTGGTCCAATCTCAGCTCACGTAATTCAGTAAGATGGATTTTTCCTGCCTGGAAGTCATGTGTAACCCATGGTATCTCAACTCTATAGTACTCATGATCTGCTCATCATCTCTGGAACAGTGGGGTTTCCAGTCTAAGTGCCAGAGAGAGGCCAGACCGGGGTGGAGTGACAGGCCACCCTCAGGAGCAACAAACAGACCCTGGAGAGAGCACTGTTTTGATAATCTGCATGATTAGCTCAGGTGCTGGTCTATGGCCTGGTTTGACTACAGATTGGCTGGGGGCTGGGTGTGTTTCCTTCTCTGCCAAACAGGGAACACACAGCTGCTCCTACTGAGCCAGATTCCCTTACGCACAACTGTTTAAACCAGGCCACTTCAGTACAGATTACTAATACAAGGTTTGTACATGAAAAATGAAAAAGATAAATAAAAATGATACATCTAATAATGTATCACTGAGAGAGAGAGAGAGAGAGAGAGAGAGAGAGAGAAGGGGGTGGGGGGCTGGGGTTATGAGCCCCTTTTAAAAGGTGAGTTTGCACCCACAGGCCAGCTGTGTAAATCTCTCATTGTCGTCCTCAGGTCCTCTAAAAACGGTCTATTGAACTATTGACTTGGCGCATTTTTAGATACACTGGTATTCCAGCAACTTAAAAATGTGCTTTAGGGGATACAACTGTGGAGAAGGGGGCTTTTAAATCCCTATTCAGCACAAACATGACCCTGGGCTGCAAAAATAGACTAGACAAGGCAGCAAGGTCATTAAAATAGTAAAGTAGCTACATTACATACTGTAAATATCTAGAGTTGCCTTTTGTCTATACCACCAACATTAGAAAATTAATCAATAAGACATTGACATGCACTTTCTCTCAGTGAGCTAGCCAGGCCCCAAGGGCAGTCAGGTATATCTGATTTAACACACAATCAACAGACAGAAGAAATAAGAAATAATCAAAACCACACAGTTTTCAAAATAAGAATAGATCTCAAGACAGAGCTATCACTCATGTTCATCAGTGATCTGAATGAGTTATTCATCAGGGGGCTATATGAGGGACATATAGTGGGCAGCAAGTGAAGCCCCCAGCCTGATGGAGCACTAGTGTGTGAGGGACATTCATTAACATGGCAAAGGTCTACTCATTATAGTGCATCATTAGAGCTTCTCTGAGATGAAAGGTTTACAAGAGTCCACATCATCGTCCATTTTTTGAAAGGATGCTGATCTTAATTGGCTTTAGACTATGGAGTGAGGTCCATCTCAACACCCAACAACCCAACACAGCATATTTTATACAGTCAGATAGTAACACATACACATACACACACACATACACACACACACACTTTGTTCTCCTTCGTCCAAAAGCTGCACAGTCATTATCCAGGTTTTGCTTATGGTGTCCTCGCTCCCAGGGGACACTGGGGAGGTGAGTGTGGCTAGTGGGGGAAGTGGCAAAGCCTGGCGAGGTCCCGATTCTAAATTAGGGCGAGAGAGTGCATGCGGTGACACAAAATGAAGAAGAAGGCTTTGAAGAGCTGGAGCTGGAGGGATAACAGCCCTTTGAGGTCTGCCCATGCACTGAGGAGGCCTTTGTGTCAGAAACTCTTGCAAGAACTGTTCACATTACCATTGCACAATGCCCAGTTAAACTGCACAGAAAGAGAGGTTAATCCACAAAGAATAGACCAGAGGCCACTATAGAAAGTGAGACAAGGCTTGCAGAAAGGCATTAGTCAATAAAGTGCTAATTAAGGCATTTGTTTCTGAAGCTGTGCACCGGACGATCAAAGCCTAACACAGTAAGCTGTCTTGTCACTAATAGTGAGGGTGCTTGAGGGGACTTTTGGAGTAGATCAGGGATAAGAACATGCACACACACACACATGCACACACACAAAGATTATTTCACAGTAGTAGAAATCCTAGAAATAGGCATACACATAAACCACACCACCCCAACCTCAGCACTTAGACAAATAGAAACAAATGAAAAGCCAGGTTCTGGCTAGCCCTAAAGCCAGGTTTAATTAAGTGCCACTGATTGCTTAAGGCAAATCAATACAAAGCAATACAGACAAGAGTTATGTTGACAGTACTCCATTTTTCCAGAAAATGGGATCAATATATATTTCTATTGTCAAGCATTTCTATTGTTATTGGACAACAAAACAAAACACATTATTTAATTTTTACACTAAAATTGTACTATTTCTTTCCCCTCTTTCTTTATGGATTTTTGCTGGTGAAGGAATATCTCCTTTCAGGCTGAATATGATGAACACTCAGGAAGGCAGGCAGGCTCATGACAGTGCTTCATGGCTGGTGATAATGAATAATAATAAAGAAACTTGACAGGTGAGATGCCTGCAGTGCTGGAGTGGCTGTAGCTCTGTGCCATTATGAGTGACAGGCTGTCTATAGATGATCTTCACACCTTCCTCTGTGCACAGCCTGTGTTTTTCTCAGTCCACAAACACTCTATCACCATGGCACCAGCACAGTTATAAACCTTCAGAAACCATGGTTACAAGTAGAATATAGTAGGAGCAGTTAATCACTGTCTGCTGCCTCAATATAAATCAGAATTTAATGAAATCAAAAGAAGTTCCACCTGAATTACGAAGTAAATTACTCCATAGGGACTTCTCTACTGAAAGCTGTTTCACAATCAATGCTTGTAACCAATTGTTTTTATCACAAAGTAATTTTCTGCATTTTTCTTTCAGAACATCCTCCTTATAGATATGTGATGTTACTTTATTCTTATTAAATCTACATTTACAGGTGGTCAGGTTATTGCCAGACAATGGAGTTGACTGACATGTCTATACCATGACCACTCAGCAAAGATATACAGCTCACTACAAAAAACACAAGATCATTTGGTCCAAACCACAAATCAAGCTGTAACATGATTATGCCTCCACCCCTTTAACCCCTATTTAGCACCTCTTCTGGTTCAAATCCAGTCCTCATCCTCTGTTGTTAATCAGTACAAGGGCATCCCTGATGTGTGGACGCCCTTTCTGGTAAGTGGGGTTGGGAATGACCAATAAAATCCCACTTCCCTTTGGCTGTGTGGTGCTGAACAGCAGGCCAGGCACAGCTTTTCTCACCCCACAGTGACATCAGACAACAAATACACACAGAGGCCTTTTATGCGCCTTCTCCTCTCTGTCTTCAGCACCTCCAGCGTCCTCTTTCACAAAGAGTTCAGGAAACTACAGGTGTCAAGATAAATATTATGGCAGTGCAGCTTCATTTGCTCACGGAGACTATTTTTTTTATGATGAACTGAAACTGAGGAGTGAGCACTGAGGTGATGAGCATACAGGACACCATCTGTCCAGTAGACAGCACATCTCTTGGTGTCTCATTCACCCAAGTGTCTTTGAGATTTTGATGAAGAGTTATGATTCCAATAATTACATCAATAAATCTTTGGACATACAATTGACAGCTTCATTATATATGAGATTTTATTCTTTATTATAAAATATAAAATATATTATTATTTTAAAAACAAATAATTTCCTGTCTAAATAAAAAACACAGTAATCATATATCCATATAACCTTACACCACAGAACCATAAAACATATACAGTATCATAGCTTCACATTTTTATACTAAGTCTTTTGTTTATAATTGTTAGTCTATCAAAAACTTTATGAAAATATACTTATAAATTTTAATTTTCAGAGGCTTACAATCAGCACATCTGGATTAAGAATTCAGCTAATTTGGACATATGGCCTCATGTACCTTAATACTCTACCAGAAATTTAGGCCATTTAATCTTTACTCAAAATCGGTCAGAAAATTGGATCATCAGTATATTAATAGGTCTGCATTATTTCTATGTTCTTCCTACAGGCTCCCATGAGACTTTACAAGATTGACCAGTCAATTTAAAACCAGAGAACCCTAATTAGCATCCAGCTTGTCTAATCAAGTGAAGAAAAAAAAAAATCAAGTCTGAGCTCATGAAGTTCTGGTCAGGCACAGGAAGTGGATTTGCATCATGCAGAGAGAGAGACAGAGAGAGAGAGAGAGAGCAGTCAGCATTAGAGACTATTAACATAAACACATGGCATTTCCTCTATCTCCCTCACCTTCCCCACAGCAATCACTATCTTTATTAGTTACCATCATTAAATCGACACTCTCTGCCATTCCTCATCTACTGCCTCCTTCCTGTTTCATTACTGGAAACCACTCTAGTGTTCTCCCAGTCTGGGCTCCTGTGACAGGTTAATACAAGGGCTACTTTTAGGATGATTTAACAGTCCACGAATATTGGCATATATTTTAAAACTACTGAGTACATTTATTACCACACAAACTCCAATGTGCATAAGCCACTGGTTTGAATCCCTCCACCACAGACAAGAGGATGAAGTCAGAGAACAGACATGCTGACTGAGGCTGATTGTAGCCACTGAGTCTATGATTCATTTTCATTGTGGCTTCACAATATACATGATCCTGTTCAATAGCAGAAATCCATGGGCCAAGGGAAAGAGGCACACCAAACTAGAGTTGAACAGCAGGGTTCAAGGTTTGAGGGATTAACTGCTAATAACACACCATGCCTGCACTCCCTGAGCCCCTTCCAAATCCCAGAAGTGTGGGAGAGCATGGTAAATCACTTGAATTACTCTAATAACCTTAATTGAAGACTGTTTAGTCTGTTCAGGCTGTGGAGAAGACAGGCTTGACTTGCAGTGAGCCGTGGAAGAGTGGAAGCAGTTTGCTTTTTGCATTGGGAATTGAGTATTAAAGGCCGGATCCCCACCCAGTAAACCCGCCAACCAACCCCCAAATTTGCCAGCTGGCCTCCACCCTCGTCTAATACCAAAAAAAAAAATAAAATACTTTAACAGAACACAGCAGCAGAACACTCAACTGACTCAAATGATTCACTTTTGCAGATAAGGTTGCACCTATCTACCCTTTTACCCCGTATCAACATTTATTGTTATCAGTAATCCTGCTTCCAAAAATCAGTAATCCAGAAATCAGTAAAAGCATGGATATTCTCTGTAGTCTCTCTTTTTCTACATGAGGTAATAACATGCTAGGTCACCTTGTCTTTAAATCATATGGTGTGTTGCTCTTATTGGTGCACGTTTTAAAGGAGGTGGCAGAAGCCATTACTCATTGACACTGATACACACTAGTTACTCACTGGTGAAATATGGAGTGTTTCAATCTCTGTCACTCAATAAGAAATAACCTTGAGCTTCAGGCTGTCAAGTAGGGTCCCTGTTGAAAACTTTTATTATCATTTTTTTATTATTGTTCTCTGCAACTGAGGCAGCAGACCATCACATTATTGATTGATTATTAGTCCTTATAGCAACTGAATCATTTCATCAAATCAAGCTATACCCCACATATCTTGGAAGGACCATGTCAGACAGTTGTTGTTTTTTTTTTTTTTTACCATTTTTATTTGGTGCCAAATACATCTGATATCTCTACCATGCATTGGGACTTGCCACAGCTTGCCCCAGGCAGCAAAGCAAACCACACATCCCTAATTAACTTACAAGGAAGGGAAGATGAAAGTTCTGGGTGCTTTGTGTTGGCAGAGCAGGCAGCGCATGGTGTCCCAATGAGATGGGAGTAAATTGGCCTGGGTCTGTCTCTATCACTTACTCCTGTGAGGGAGCTTGTACTGACAGGTAGGTCTGCATTGCCATCTGGTCTGCTGTAGTGAGAAAAGTCTGTAGGGACCATGTCTTTCAGCCTTACCTACCACAACCTTCTAATTTCACATACTAACAAGAATAACCCAGGCAAATAACAATTACCCCAAAAATAAGATAAAATACACACAGACACACAGACACACAGACACACACACACACACACACACACACACACACACACTACAAGTACCTGTATAGTTGCTATTATTAATTATTTATGATTATTAATGATTTATAATTAAATCTATGTTTGCTATCAGTCTCCTAGCACACATATAATAATGATATGAAAAAGGGACTGGTATAATGTTATAATGTTAATCATACCTTCAAATAACTACCTTCTTAGTTTGTATGCAAATTAAAATACCTGTTCATTCAACCCAGATAAGCAATACTCCTCTGGGTCTATTAGCATAGCTCCAATACAAACACAATCTTTTGACAGTTAATATTGCAGATGCTTCACATATTAGTGCTTGGTTGTGTATTCTGAGTATTTAAAACTTGTATGTAAAATTGTAGACTTAATCTAAATTCAGTAAAACCATAAAGTTAAATCAAAGTGATTATTCATAAATGTGAAGGGAATTAAATGCTCAAATGTGTCTGTTACTTCTGCCCTCTAGTTGACCCCTGATGAATCAGCCCCTAGGAGATCACACAGTGTGTGTGTGTGTGTTTGTGTGTGTCCTCCTCTCCTCAACCGTCCACATTAAAAATCTCATGCATCCACTTCTGTCTAAATATTCTGCAGTAAATCCACTACTGTACCCTACAATTGTGAACCACATCTATGCAAACCATTTAGTTATCAGCAGATGCTACATAACAAACTGTATGCTATTTAATCTCAGATAGTACCCAGTAGGAAAAGCTGAGTCACCACCTGCTGACAAGAGAGATAGGGCGAGCCAGTCTCAGATGGTTCAGTTCATGGCTCAGGTGAACTGATAACCTCAGGGATTAGCATAGAGAAACTGCAGGTTCTCCACCAGTGAGATCTCCTGACCACACTAATGAGCCTTTATCTCCTCATCCCGAGATGCCTAGAGGCACTGAGCCAGCCAGGACCAACAGTCATAAAAAGGGATTTGTTGTGACCGTTTCACGGTGCATTCAAAAATGGAATTCTGTCAATGTGAAAATCTCTCCTCAGTCACAATCTCAAACTTAAGCTCAGTGCCCTGGGGTAATGTAAGCTTTAAATCCACTTGGTTGTGGAGCTTGGGTGTAAAATGAATATTCATTTATTATTTCAGCAACATTTTATGGACAGTCTTTCATACAGAATAAATTCATTAATAAAAGCGATACCTTCCATCCAACCATGCATAATTCTCTTATTCCAATAATTGTTCTCTATCCCATAGTTAGCACCATGTAGAGAGTACAGACTTTTACAATATTCTTATATTATAATAATGATAGCTGAGGTGTGGTTGACCTTTAAAAATGTGCACTGGTAAGAATATGTACATGCATTCAAAGTGATGAGTGCATGGTTTTGTCTGGACACAACCACAAAAAGCAACAACAAAATCAAACAAGCAAGAAGATCAGCCACAAAGCACTAAGACAAAAGACTTCATAGAAACATTGTCAAGGTTTCAGAGTTAAGATACTCCATTTTTTTGTCCTTACTTTGCTGTTTCATTACTTTATTTGAAATTTCTACATTATAAATATGTAAATAGTATTAACTGAAAAAAATTATAATAGCAAATTATTACTGATATCTCCAAGAATAAATGGAGTAAGGCTTCAAATAGTATTTCAGACCCTTTTCTTCTTAGGGTTTTCAGTTATTGTAAAATGGTAAAATGTATGCTCCAAAATTTCCATTTCCTTTACAGGCCAGTTGTCATATCTCTTTCTGATACATATTTGCACCAGCCCATAGTGCTGCCCCCTTGTTCTCTCATTATAACAGAGGCTTGTTCATTTAAATAAATGTTTTTGCACAAATGGACTGACATTATACAGTGGAGTACATAAAGTTCAAAAGTATGGATTTGGTCAATCTAAATGGAATGCATGATGATAATATATAAGTGTCATGAAGTGTTATGTTTAGAGTTTATAGAATTGGACTTGTCTCTCTGCTCAGAGCGAGGCGTCCAAATCAAAGGAGAATCCAACTGAGCGCTTCCTCTCTCCATCACAGCAGTGTCTTCCTGCCATCCCCCTTCCCACAGTATTTCTTTCTAATCCTCACCTCTCCACACACAATAACTCAGGACTCCCATAGAGAAATCCCCCTCTAACCAACTTACTGGAACAAGTAAACACACAGAATGAATCACTGGAATGAATTTGATGCAACATATGTGAACTGCAGTGTGTTTACATAGACAAAATTTGATGTTACTTCAGCAGCTTTGAAAGTTAAACTGTATACGTCCTCTCTCTTTTTCAGGTCTGGTCTTCATGTTAAGATAAACAACATTCTTTTAAAAAGTGTCCGTATATTTAGGTTCTTTGAACATATTGAACATTAGAGACATATTTAGAGATGTAAGTAGACTCACTGGAGACATCAGTTACACCAGTTATTTTCTGTCTCTGTGCAACAAACCTCATCATCAAAGCCTCTAAAAAATAAATATTCCACAGGTTTGCATGAACATTATTTTTCCTTTTACCTTGTTACAAAAACTAGTTTTGAAAGCTGAGTGCTTGCCATCTTTCAGAGGTCCTGCCCTTGAGGTTGCTGAAATGTCACACTGGTTGAATAAATTGAGCTGCACACTAGTGCTTTGTGTTCTGCAGTCACAAGGGCTTGTAAAGTAATTCATTTCATTTTTTTTCTAGAGCAGGGAAAACCTTGAGCTCCTGCTCAGGTACGCAGACAGCAATCAAGTCCTTCACAACTCGGCACAATAATAGACAGATGCATGATTGGGTCCTTCATAGAGGTTTGGAAGCAGAATAAATGACTTGGGGAGTGAATGTAATTACAACAGCTTTTCAGTGAAAACTTTCAGAAATGAGAATGGTAAAGAAGGTTATCACTTCTGATAACACGGTGAAATAATCTGTGTGTATGTGTGTGTATGAAAGGGTGGGAATTAGGGATTCAGCTAGGTGGCTTCCATCTTTCTACTCTTTTCTTCTCTGGGCAGCTAGCCACTGTTTTTAATTCATATAACATCTTTCTCATATACAAGCTGACATCTGCTAACAGTCTTCTGTAGCCTTTAGTGGGATTCTCATCTTAAAACCTTGCATTGCCTTGCATTTTCCTTCTAAAAAGAAGTTTAGTGCAGTGACATGAATAATGCAAGATAGAAATTGAAAAGTATGTTTTGTATGTTTCCTGTTACAAGCCACACAATACAAATTTCTCTGTCTCTTTCACTGACAAATCCATGCTATTCTAACTGATTGCTGAGTCTCTGGACATTTTTCAGCTCTAATACATCATCACATGATATTTGTTTAATGGAAACTTTTTTGCACTGTCACTGACTTTAGTCTCTTGTCCTCAGTTTCAGGCTGTATAAAGGCCGCATAATTCAAAACACTTGCACACTTGTAATGTTTGAACACATTTCAGATACTTAAGATCCTCAGATGACAGTTTTTTCTTTTTTAAAAAAAAGCAGAGCACTAGAACAAAAACAGACTTTCAGTGAGCTGGAATGGCTGAACACTGAAGATGACACACCTATTTGTCTTACTCACAGCATGCACATTGCTGGCTTGGTTGAACACTAAGTTGCATGAACGCCTCAGAGTTAAGAAGGGGGGAACTGCAGGAAGTGTGAGCTGCAAATCCATGTCCCTAACCCTCCACATGACTGCATTTTGGGGACCTTCCAGAACAATGAACTAAACCGTCTGGCCTATTTTACTCCCCAACCCTCCAGGTAATTTTGTACAGAGTGAGCAAATTAGCCAGAAATATGTCTGTTTTTTCTAAAATGTGAGGGACCACAAATGTTTAAAGGACAGTTGATGGCAAGAGCACCTTCTGGAAATGCTTGGAATTATAATCATACTAATTAGGAGGTAGTGATTTAGGAAATACCCTGTTCTTTCCTGCTCATGTTAAATTAGAGGGGGCAATATATAGAATGTGACTCCAACTTTGCATTAGGCTCATAAATCATGCTGTAAAGTGCAGCGCTGTAATTTGTACAGGTGTTAATGAAGAATATACACGTGTAGGCACAGCAAACACCAATCATACTTCTTTGAAACCCCTAAAACTGAGATTATTGAAGAATCTACAGATAAATCAGACAGATGGAATTTTCCATACACGGATGAATACTGAAGCGCTGCTGACTCCTTGGAGGATCTGAGACGCTGGCACTGGATGCTGAGTAACGGTACTCACCTCTCCTCAGAATAAAACAATTGAATGTCAAGATAAACATACAGAGAACTTCTATCTTGCTTTTGGGTTGTTTTTTTATGAAGGTATGTTATTTATTCTCAAAGTGACATTTTTTTTATCCATATGTTATCATACCAAAAAGTGCATGTTCAACATGTGTATGTGAACCTTGTTGTAATGTTTGGAATGCTACCAGAAAAACCCTGAGACTGCCAAGTTCCACCTCCCACACCAACATGTTGTTAATCAACACCAGTTTGACATATGCACCAGTGATGTCTGTCTCTTATTTGAATTGGGTTTTGGGATCATATCTTGTAGGTTGTGATGGACCTTTAATATTATTGTTAAAAATCCATCCTGCTAGTCCATTCCCCTGTTAATAGTATGCAGAAGTGTAATGCACTATTTCAAAAGAGCAGTTCTCTTTTACTACTGGTTTTAGCAATGCTTTTTTTTTTATTAATGTACTTGGCTTTCTAAGACGCACTTGTATAACAGTAATATTTCATAACTACCAACCCCAATGCCCAACAAATTGTGTAAGAGGTAAACACAAGCACTACAAAGTACACTACATGAGAGGATTGTGTTAAATGTAAGGCAATAAGCTAATATAATGCAGTAAAATTCACAGTGAATGGTGTGACTTTTTGGTAAGGACAACCTCAACAACGCTTTGAATTCTTACACCTTTAATGCATTGATGCATGGCTAATATGGAAAAAGAAACTGTTATTAATTCTCAATACAGCACTAGAAACAACTTCCTTTGAATTCAAGTCTTTGTTATGCAGAATAACGACAGAAGGACACTGCAAGTCTGTTTATGAGTTGCTCTGCAGGATCATTTGTCATCATCCCGTACTGTCTCGTTATCATAGCACATGGTATAGCTGCACAGGAGCAGATAAGGACTGACCTACCTGCAGCCTGCGTGTGAGAGAGTTAAAGAGAATGAGAGTGAACTTGCATGTGTGTGTTGCGCCTAAAGCAAACATACTTCACATACCCATACACTTTCAGACGCCAAACTGTTAACTGTTAACTGCTGTTGCTGTTAGCCGCTAGGTAAACTGAATGCTAGACAGCCATATCAGAGATGTTCATGACAGTGGAGTTTATTATTTAACTGGCTATGTCATAAGTGCTCACTCACAGACTCATAGCCTGTCATAGAAGAAGATTTATGTGGAGGTGCCATGGCTCCAGTCTGCTCTCTGTGTGCAGAAGAGAGGTGTGAGATCTCAACAAAGCTCTTCACTCCTCCCCTGCAGCATCATTCTGTTGCTTTGGCTAGGTTTGCCTACTCATACACACAGCTCATTTCATGCCTCATAAACAAAAACACTAAATCTGGCCATTGAATAAAACTGGACTATTTAAAAATGTAGCACTGAAGACAGCTTTAATTAGGTTTTCCCATTTAAAGGAACAATTGGTATGTTTAAGTAGGTTAATTGCAGCTACACTAGTTATTTCCAGACCTAATACTCTAAGTGGTTGTGAGTCATAATTACAACTTTTCTTAAGTCATTGATTCTCAGAAAGCCTGCACTGAGATCAGCTTAAAGATCAGAACGGGAGTCAAATGACTCTATTTAGTGCTATCAAAAAAGTCATCAGTGCTTTTAAATCCTGAGGTGCTCTTAAAAGCACTCCTTAGGGCAAGTTAAGCCATACAAAAAGGTACCGTTATGCTGCAGATAGAATGACCTGTCTGTTTATGGCTTATTATTGGATTTCAAAGGATTTTTAACAGCATTATTAACAACCTAGTTCATTTTTGTCTTATAGTAACAAGATTTCTTCTGCAGCCTTCATTGTGATAGCCTAATTAAGTGCAACACTCCACCACCCCCAACTGCCCACTCACCACTTAGAGCCTACATCAAATACAGCTCTGCACAAGAGCACCCATTGACTCGCTCAAGCTTGTGTTCTATAGCTCTGATTACATGTAAATGAAATGAAGGGTCCTGTTGAGACCACCAGCCTTTCTCGGCCCTCCCCTACCCACAGGCTCCAGTGACCTCTCAGAGGCCCTCTCCCCCAACCCCAGGGTGCAGACGACCCCTTCCTGGCCGGCCGCAGCAGGACAACGGCTATGATGACACACCGGGGAAAGGCTAAGGGGGAAAAAAGTCTATTAACGAGACAATGCATTTCACAATAATCACCTGATCTGCTTCCCTTCCCCCACACTTGGCCTGCCATCCTGCTGCTCTCTAGCAGAGGTCAGCCAGAGAGCTCATTTAAATATAGATGTGTTTATCCATTTGTTAGAGTTATGGCCTGTCAGATTGAAGTACTGCTGTTGGACAAACGCTTTCTACTGGTTCCCAATATTCAAGATAGGTAGGTCATTTTATTGATCTCAGAGGGCGAGATCAACCATGAGCCTGAGGACACAGAAAAATGATGGTACACTCTCCAGAGCCTGCACCAGTTTTTGTATGTATGTTACTGTATGTGTGTTATATAAGTTGAGTTTTATATGTATTTATGAACTGGGTGGACCTCAACCCAGATAAGACCTGTACTATCAACTTAACCCCTTTAATCAATATCTAAATCTGCTTCTGTTAATGCTGTTAGTGGAGACACTGGTCACACAGCAGTCTGGGGCTGCCCCTTTTGATTTACACACCCTATATCTCCATATCTTTCCTCCATTTCCTCTCATTAAGTTTATGGCTCCTGGTGTCTTTTTTGAAGATCAATGATGGAGCACAGACTGCTGGAGGGAGACAAAACCCCACAAAGATGTCTGTCTCTGATTCAGACTCCTGGACACAAGCACACCCATACACCAGGATGTAATTTCAAATCTCATTTCTCTAAGAAGGGCTGGTGGTGTACTGAACAGGGATGTTAAGTGATACTAAGCAAACAGAGAGCTGTAATTATAGAGAAAGGGCAGATGAGCTCTAAAGGGCATGTATGTTTAGGTCGGCCACAAGAAGAGACCAGAGATTAGGCAAAATTGAGGAACAGGAGACAGGGGCAGGATATCAGTTGGAGTATATGTGGTAAGACAGTGGAGTAGAGAAACTTAATATTATACTGGTCCATTACTCATTAGTATTCACTAAGTATCAATTGATTAGTGTCAGTGAATAAAATTACCAACATGGAATTTTCCCAGATGTGCAAAAAAAACCCCAAAAAAACTGTACATTACATAACTAATTTACTACTGACTACTGAGGTTTTAGGATGTCAACTGGAAATCACATTCACAATATTAATAAATAGAGTGTATATAATGTGATTTTCCTAGCCAAGCCTAATGTATTCACAGAATTAAGATAATTGATATAATCATATATAATGTGGAGTTATTATGATTAAATATCCTATAGAATTTGAAAATGGTACATGCCTCATATTTAATATTGAAACGGTATTTGTCTTGGGAAGAATCTGGTATTAAATACAGCACCACTGCTTTCATTCCTGATATCCATTCTAGTGGTAGGTCTTTAAGCTAGCACCCACAAAGACACATTGCTTTCACCAATCAATAAAGTCGTTTAAGGCAGAGTTAAAGAGGGAGGAAAAGAGGTGACATTTACACCAGATGGCTGAAGCATGTTTTTATGCACTGGACAACATTGAATATCAAAAGCCCTCTAGACCACCATCCCATCCCCTGCACACATAACCTCAGATAATGCCACTTCTTTAGACCTCTTCCCATAAAGAGAGGGAGAGAGAGGTATAGTGCCAGATATACAAAATGTTTAGAAGTGTTAATGACCAGTTGTAATGGTATTAGTTTACTTAACTAGGTCATATGGTGGTCCAAGTTGCTTCAAAGGTTGTTATGGATATTTGTTTCATTCCTCACAGACATTTTGCTCTGACAAGCTCAGAAACGTTGCTAAATCATCCCAGGCTGCATACCTCTCATAGTATCCTATCTAAACCCATCTACTCTCTCTTGTCCTGTCAGGGAGTGCCCATGTGACACTGGATGCAATGCTCACCAACGCCACACTCAACACAAGTGCAAGCCATAACTCAGCAAGTACACAGAGGCATGGGGGTTCTGCCTCTGCTCCCAACACATGCCCCTTCAGAGGTCACCATTCATCTGGGTCCTTTTTTACATACGTTTTAAAAGTATAATGCATGCAAAATATGCTGTGCCCAAGTATCCAAATTCTCTGTTGCAAAAAACTGTCACAATAACAAAACCCAAAAGTTGTAAAACTGATTGCCTCAGCTTTATATTCTCATATAAATATCAAAGTAGCAAAATGCTACAAATTATAAAATTATCACTAATGTAGTAATGTAGTAGGTTATAAGTTTGGAGAAAATGTCCCATCGGCTATCACCTCTCATAGAATAATAGAAAAACTTTTCCTAGTCAGCATTTCAGTGCTAGAAACATGTAATAAGAGAGCAATTATGGTTGAAGCCACAAAATAAAATCCACTTTGGGTCAGCATTTTTGTTGACATTTGAGCTCCTCCTGAGCTCATTAAAGAAAGCTCACAGATTAATTTAAACAACTTCTTGCACTGAACATTGACTAATTGATCTCACAAACAAATTCAACGAACTTAATCATATAATTACTGCCTTTGTCTGTGATTAGTGCTCTATTAAAGGAAACAAATTTTAACCTTAAACACTTTCTTTACTTTAGTTCTCCCTACCATGCCCTTTAATATAAATAATGGTAGTGATTGTTTTAAATGAATTTTATAACTGATCTGGTTATAAATGATGATTTTGTGTTCAGAGCACAAGGCCTCTGTTTAAATGAAATGCTTGTGACTGAGCAGGAAAAAAGCCATAAACATGCCAAGTGTCTGAGAGGAGACAAGTCCTGCCTGCTCCTTCACCCAGCTGCAGTAATCTAAACAGACCCTCTCCTCTTTACAAAGCCAGACGCTTTCCAGAACAGCTCTGCTCCGGTCAGAACAAAGTAGGAAAACTCTTCTTGCACTGTGTCTGTTGGGGAACCAGGCCAATGAAAAAAGGTCAGAGACTCATGTAAGGACAATGCTCATGCACAACACAGCTACGTGTCTGCTGCATGGCTGACAGTTAAATGTATTCAAACTAGTGCAGTAGAGCAAAGGTATGTACATGATAGTACATACATAGGTATTGAAGAAAGTTCTTGTTGCAACCAGAGTAAACAAAAAGAGCCCTTGCTATTATATAACCTCTATCACCTTAAACAATTACTTTGTAATTAGAAAAGTCAAGATGCAAGTTATTAGCTATAGCCTATATTATTAGCTATATGCCCTTTATTTTTAAAGCCTGGAAATAAGCATGTATTTGACTATTGACTTTGTTGACTTAGCTGATCAAATCAATCTCACAAACAATGAAATGGTGAGGGTAATTTTAACTTTACTATCTACAAACTAAGATGTTGTGATGTCATTAATTACATATCACTCACTCACTCACTCATCAAGTCAACTCAACAAACATATAGTCATAAGAGTAATGGTTCCAAAGAGATTTAGAGATGTTATCAAAGGCAACATTTAATAAAGCATAAAAAGATATGACACCAAAAAAATGAAAAATATTTACACAAATTGCAATTTACAGATAATAGGCAAAAACCACAAGGTAAATAGAAATGTCAACACATGCATATTTATTGTGCATATAACAAAGCCCTCTTGTCAGCAGGTGAACTTGTGTGAATATTGTTTAATTTTGCAGATAGACTAGGTCTATCCATACATCTCGCTTCTTCTCTTTTAGACACAATGCTTTTTTTTTGTCACTCATACGTCCTATTTTATTTCTTGTATGACTAACGAAATATATTAAGTTTTAAATATTTTATTTAAAAAATCAACAATGTCTATTGATCACATTTACAAAGGAACTTGCCATGTAAATGCATCACAGGAAAATCTGAGCTTATAATAAATATGTCTACAAAAAAGGACACAACGGGATTATTCAGATGCTTCTCAATGATTTTAATGTGTGATTGAAGGAGGCTGAAAGTGCGTGGGGGGGGGGGTCACTCAATAAATCCACTTGTACTGAAAGATCTCTTAGGCACTTTATTGGGTGAGTACTCAGAGCAGCTAATTTGATTGGCTGCATCAAAATTCAAACTCCCCAGTCCCTTAAGTTTCTTACACTGTGGTCATGAGTTTTAGAGAGCCTGATCGGAAGCGCAGGATTCTCTTCTTTAAATTGTGGGAGGCTTTGATTTTGACATAGGCTTTGGCCTGTGCTGAAGTCATTTCACGGGATGCTTGACTATACTGAGGCCAGTTGACTCCACTGCTGCCTTCAGAGTCAGTGCTAGTTGTGCTTTCTGCAACAAAGTCTGCCTCACTTGCACTTGACTCACTGTCCCCAAAACAGTTGGTGGTGTAGTTACTGCGCTCGTCTTCACTTGTGTCCACGATGGTGGAATGAAATAGTGAAGCACATTCAGCAGAGTATTCTGAGTCACTGCCCACATAAGCATAAGGGCTGGTGATGTGTGCGTTGGAAGGGAGATACATTCCTGACATGTGGCCCAGCATCTCCCTCTTTTGCCTGCGGTGAACCCTCCTGAAAGCCTCCTCATAAGGCACCTCTGGGATGCCACGCAGCCTACGATGGTAGTCACTGCGTTTGTATTTGGGTTTAGCCAGCACAGCCTCATGATGCCTTTGGTGGCCATGGTGTCTTTGGGAAGTTGACCTGCTTGTGGAGGTGGTGTGTTTTTCCAAGATTCGCCCCTCAGGGATTGAAGCAGGAATCCTTTTGGCTTTATAAGATGCCTTCTTGGAGGCTTTATATGAAACAGCCATGTCTTCTGCTGCTTTGGAACGCCTGGATCCAGTACGATGCCTGTCACGGCCTGCTTCTGATACAAGCTCACTGGAATGGGTCCTATGTTTTATGCTGCTGCCATTCTTCACCTTGACAATTTTCACGTTCTTGCTACCACCTTTGCGAAATTTGACACTCTGCTCTTGGGCAGGGATGTACTGTGCACTAACCATCTGACCCCCCTCATCCTGACTTTGAGAGGAAGAACCGAGGCTGATCACCTCTGGCAGAGGCTGCTCCATTTTAGCAGAACAGGCCACTGAAGCCTGAATATTAGGACTTCTCTTAGGAATCCCTGCTCTCAGCATTTGTGCTGATTTACTGTCATCCACAGCAGGGTTATAAGAATGCTTGTTAAGTTTGGGGGAAGACACTGCATTAGGGCTACCTAACTCCTGGCACTCCTTAGCAACAGCAGTTAACAGTTGTCCTTTATTGGCCCCAGGGCATTTCTTCTTTAATAGGCTATTAGTGTTGACATCATTTCTGATTATGAATCCATTTGGGGATTGATTCTCAGAGCAAGCAGCACCATTCTCTAGGTGTTCTCCCTTGGACTCAATGGGCCACTGTCTTTGAGGTGATCCTGCGTTGGGGTCAGTACAGGAAGCTGTTGCTGCTTGCAAACATGGTTGCCAGTTAGATGAGAGTTCAGCAGTCCTTGGCTGGGTATGTCCAGAAGCAGGAGGCCTAACACAGAGACTGCCCTGTCGTAACACACTCTTGGAGGGGTCTGTGTTAATGCTTGTTCGAGGTTTATTGGTCCTCATTGGCTGTGCTCTCCTCTGAAGAAGTCCAAAGATATAACTGTCCAATCTTTTGTTGAGTGGAGCTTGAGCTTGGGATAAAAGGGATTGCTCTGGTTTTTGACCATTTTCAAGTGTTTCTCCAGACTTGGGCAGAACAGAGTCTTCCTTCAGATGGCTGACCATGGATTGGAAAAAGATGGGGCTTTGAACAGCCACAGCATGGAGAGGACTAGGGTAGCGATACACATCACTTCCATTTTTGGCTATCAGGTCACAGTGGAACTTGGACACACTGTCACAATTCCCATCTGGAAAAGGAGAGTATGGAGCAGACAGTGACCTGCGGACTGTACCAGAACACGATTCCTCACATTGCTCTTCACACTCAGCACAAACACTGAGCTCATCTGCAGAGGGAACATGGACAATTAGCAACAGAGAACGAGAAAAGACTAAAAGAGCACAAAGGATCACAAATACTCCACCCAAAACCATTCCTAGCTTATAGCTTCATCTAAAAGTTGTGTTTCTTTGACTGTTTCTATGAGAGCAGTCTCAACCTGAAGCGAACTGTTAGGCTAAGTCAATTGTTGATTAGCTTTGACATGCAAATGAGCCTTTTGTCTTTTTTGGTTTATCAGAGGTGTGGCATTTGCAGAGCTGTGAAACTGTTTCTATCTCTTATGTTTGGTTGTCCTCTTACCCTGACCTCTTCTATTTGCATTCTACCAGACTTAATTGTTTTAGAGGACTTTCATCTAAATATAACAAAACAAGGCAAGCAATAGTGATAAGTGTCTGATTCTAGAACATAAGCTTCCTCTTCATGATGATAATTTAAGGCACAAACCTGCTGCAAAATGTCAGAGAACACATCACCAGATGATATGGGATTTGAGGATCTGCATAAATATTCTGTACCTAAAGTGGGCTCTCACCTGAAGACTTGGGTCTTCCTTCAGAGGCACAGAGCGAGGTGTCATGGGGGGCACACAAGCAAGATGTGGAACGACAGCTGGACAAACATTCACTGAAGACTGAGTTAGAGGAATTAGAGAGGGAGCCTGAAGTACCATCACTTAACTCGTAAAAACCTAGCAGAGAAGGAGAGATAAAGACAGAAGAATTTTAAGAAACTGATTGCAGTGAAAAAGTAACCATTACCAGAACAGTATTTATGACTTATAAACACATCAGTCTGTTCTGTAATGTTGATTTTCTCTCAAAGATAGCTTGAATAAAAGTTGTATTATTTTGTAATATAAATCAGCTAATGCTGAATTAAGGACACAAGTAATCTCCCCAGCTATTAGGAGCAAAATATTTTAAACAATAGTGACATTCAGCAAGAAGCATACACATGTGCAATCAATTTCTGGTTTATATACACTTCACGAAACAAAAGTGTAGTCTGCTTCAGCACTAAAATGACCTCTCGTATTTGGAATGTAAACCAACTCAGCTGGGAAGGCAGTAAGCACAGGGTGCAGATTGTTCATATTACCAAATTAGTGCCTAAACACTGTGGCTGAGCAGTCTCCAACTGAGATTAGGCCTGGCAGGCACACAAGCTGCCACTGGCATTATTGTGTTCACAAAGCAGTTTTATACCAAATTATATAACTTAATTACAAATTCTGCTTATGGCCTTTCAGGGGAATAAAAAAGGGAACTGAGAATCAAGGAAACTGCAGTGTAGTAATTGTATCAGACTGTGTTTGGTGTAACATTTTGTGCTTCAAACTTATATCTGATTATCTAGAGAAATAATTTCCTTTAAAAGCCTTTAAAGCCTCAAGTCCTCCACTATTCCCAGGCTAGAACCAACCTGAACTGGGCCGGCTATCACTCTCCAGATGCTCATGTAGCGTCTCTGTGTCCAGTCGTAGGTCACTGATCTGTCTGTCCAACTCCTGGAGCTGAGTAATCAAACCAGCATCTCGCCTCCGCAGGCAGTTCTGCAGGAGAAAAACAATTTAGTAAGGTCAAAGCACATCTGCTACAGGGGGGAAAATCAACAGTGGAGTCAGTCAACACAGACAGATAGTCAGACATTGTTTTAGTGAACTGGAATTCAGACCAGTGATGAAGTAAGTTGTGGCTCAGCTGTTTCAGGTAATCAGTCCCCTTTGGAATTCAAGTCTATTTCCCATAGTTGTCTGAGTGCTGGCTGCCTGGAGGTATGGATCAGACAAGTGTAATGGACTAAATTAGAGTCAGGCCTGGTGGGGGAGAAGCATTCGGCTTAAACACGCACTTATGTGGAATTGGCCGCATCTGACAACACCCGGATCATGTGCTGCATTCCAATTTAGTGTGGTGAAACAGCCGACCAAGGGAAAGATCCATTAAAGCACACATACATACTTCAAATGGCTCATAATCAGTGGTGTGTTATCTACTGCACATTTAAAACTGCTGTTTGCTGACAGGAGCAGTAGATTCCAGTGCTATATGAAGCAACAGAATGGCACGGACTCTGCTAGGGACTGGAGGCAGTAAAAACGTGTGCTCCTGACAGGCAGGCCTGTGGTGATTTATGGGCTCGCAGCTCTCAGAATGCTGGGCTGTGGAGACCATTTATACACAGAGTGCCATTTGCAGAATAGGGCAAGAGTTATTTTGAAATGGTACAAAATTAACCTTGGGCAATGGTGATAACCTAACAATGTTTATGTTCTGTCTGTAGTTTTTTTAAGTATATTAATTGTTAAAATCTACACCTATTTTACTATTATTTTCTGTTGCATTATAAACAAGTACAACATTCTGCTGTTCTTCATCCTTGAAATGCATTTTATTTGTTTGAGTGATCATTGATTTTTTTTTTTCTGAGTGATTTTCATCAAAAATTCTTATTCTATCTTTACTCTATGACATCGAAACAGTGTGTATGTGAACAGAGATTTAACTTTAATCCGGAGCAGATCTTCGGCCTGTTTTAAGCTCAGCAGGGTGTCAGTGACTGCTGTGCTGCAAAACTTCATTTGGGCCGCTTAGTCTATTGTAACTCAGGGACCCTCAGTGAAGCGGTGAAACCCCCCTCTAAGCACGATGCAGTACACTTACTGCATTCAGGAAGTTCCATTTAAATAACATTACGTATCTTTACATCGCTTTCCTGTCATTTGAATTATCATTTTCGGAAATTAGTTTGGTTTCCTTCATGCCTGGATAAAGACAAAGAAGGGTGCAGGATATTTAGCAACTTTATCCTTATAGTTTAACATACATAATATATTAAATATGTTATAGTTAACATATTTAAGCAAACCAAATACATAATATGAATTAATAATACTGTGAATGTCTTGGTTTTGGACTCCAACTAATTCCAACTTCACCACGAGCGAACAACTATTGGCCCTAATTATTCACAAACCAATGACTGAATTTCTTGTTGGTATTAAAGAGCGTTTTAGTGTAGGTTTTTCTGCTCAAATGCATGAGTCAACACAAATCCCTATCATTTTTGTAATAATGACTATTAAACAAAACAAGTCGATCTAAAGCATTATGGACACAACCTATTCTAGACGATACACGCGCACGCAAGCACGGTGAGACGCGCACACACACTCAAACAGAACACGCACACTCACACATACATACGCTGTAACATTATACATGCAAATAAATTTAGTTTGTACTACATACCAATTGCTTTCTCAATAGCAAAATGTTCTCTTCCAACAGTTTCTCCTCGTTGTTCAGGTAGCTGTCTTCTACCCCGGAGCACAGCTGACTATCTTCTTCCCCACTTGTGCTGACATTGTCCTGATTGTTCAGGGCGTTATGGACCAGCAGCTCCTGTCTCTGTCTAAGATAGTCCAGTTCTGCCAGGCCAGCCAATGTGGCCTCCATTCTGTCTCGGGCTCTGAGGCGCTCCAGCTCCCCATCCCCTCGCTCCCTGGAGCGGTTCTCATAATCCTTCCTGTCCCGCATCCCCGCGCAGTCCCGGGCAATAAACAGCTCTGCAAGCGCAGCCGTAGTCTGCCTCATTACAGCCGTGGGTCAGACCACTTTAGCACCTAAAGTCTGGTGAGGTTCAAACTACACGAGCTGGATGTATTTTTTATATGTACTTACATGGCCACACAATTTTCACCAAAAAACACCCAAACACTTTGAAGTATCCACAGAATGTCCACCGTACAAATAGCTCCACTTCACTTCATTTATCGTTGCTTTAAAAAAGCAACAACAGTTTCCCTATGTAACAGCAAAAAGTATCCAAACTGTGCAGTCCTGAGGAGAGAGAGCACGCGCACTGTGCGGGATGTGAGTGTGCGGGTCAATACAGCGCTCTGAAGCTGCGCGCATTCACTCTGTGTGCAGCGCCCTGCCGACTCCCAGGCGCAGGGAGGTCCTAGTGTCCGCCCAGTTACAACATCAACTTTATCATCGCGTTCTTACCTCCCCCTCCTAGAATACATACAATAAGAAACTGAAATTAAGTTAGATTCAGGTTAATATTTAGTAATCACTGTAAAGATGACCTAAAATTCTGTTCACATACCTCCAACATTATGGCAAACAAAACAATGAGTCAAAGTATCATTTTGAAGATATTTATAGTCTCCTGTTTACCATGATACATAAATAGAAGTGTTTTATTAAACATAACTTCATTACATGAACTGTGTGTACCAAATTAAAATATACAGTAAAGTAGACATGGTGGTATTATACACACAGAATAAGGGTGGGTGAACCCTTAAGAGGGAGAATTTCTGCCCTCTGCTGTTCTTTAAAAGACCAAGCTGTGCTTCCAAACGCATATGACAACTTTAACAGATCATGACACATCAAAAACAAAACAAACACACACACACACCCGTTAATTCTGTATATCCAGAAACTAAAATAGAATATATATGCACGTACTGGTACATAGATCACACAACTGCCCCTAATATTACTAGCACATGGTGCAATAAATCCTGCAGCCACATACAGTATCTAAACCAGATAATCAGACCAAGTGACAACTCAAAACAGACAGCAGAGTCACTGAAACCAATTTGTGGAACCAATTATTTAATTTAATGTAACATTTGAATTAAATGCTTTTGTCACTTCCTGGTATTTGAACCTGATATTCTCCTGGCCCATATGTAGTAACTATTTTAAATATAAAGTAGAAAAAGAAATAAATGTTAAACAATATAATCTACAAATCATTTACTTCTAACTATCAGATGATTCATTTGTTTATAGTAAACCCAGTAAGTGAATTATATTTGTTAGTAATGTTTTTGGATGCTTTGTCAGTGCACATATAATGCCCACAATCATATGCTGTATATTTAATGATTCATATATTTTAATGGAATTTAGGTATATGGTACTACTTAATCTACTATGCTTACAGTAGTTCCACTTTCTGAAAAAGAATAAATTGTGTGAATGAGTCGAGCGGGGGGGCCGCCGCGCCCGGGCCGGGGGGGGGGGTGGGGGGGGGGGGGTTGTGTGGTGGGGTGGTGGGTTGTTTGAATGAGAGCAACACCACCAAGGGCGGGGGGGGGAGTTGTTTTTGGTTATATAAAAAAAGAAAAAAAAAAAAAAAAAAAAAAA